>CAIGRP010009147.1:0-14046 GCA_903798385.1 Fraxinus cuspidata | reverse complement strand
CTTGTAGTTGATATATAGCATTACCGTGTCCCCAAATGACACAAATGGGGGATATTTATAGTGTTACATGTGAAATGGTAATTATTGGATGAGAGGACACATGGCCTCATTTTCTTAACCGAGGTATCTTATCCTAGGTATTAATTTGATTCTAATAGCTTGTAGAGCATTAATTGTTCTAAAAAATGGGACAACTACCCTATAACATATGTTGATAAGACTTTGACACTTTTATTCATTACAAAAGTCCAATTAATCATTATAAAATGATTTCATAAATTCAAGATTTTCAAATATGGGTCGTCACCCGTCTTGATAGAGCTTCGGATTCTACTTCGTTGAGTATCGTCACTTCGATAGGTCCATTACATGAAACTACTTCGGTGAAGGCCAACTTTGACGCTTTGGATTTAGTGGATTTTGGTAGGTCCTATGCGCTCCACGTGGGATGCCACATGACTTTGGTAAAAAGGACTTTTAGTAGGTTGACTGCGGTCATCGTGGGACTCTAGTAGGCCACATGGGGACTTTGGTAGCGAAACATAACAATAGTCCCCGAAGTCCATGTATGATTATTACTTCTGTCTTGAGTGGAATTTCTTTGGGGCATGTTTTTTTGTCATGGTTAGGTTTTCAACAATACAATAGACCCCCAAGTTCAAGTATAGATATTGATATCATAGTTGGAGTTCGAAGTTGGACCTGATTCTCGTATGTTGTCCCATTCTTATGTGGTGTTGAATAGCTAAAGCTCCATTAATAGCTGAAATTGGTTTAATGAGCCAAATTATGGAAGTGTTGAACTGCTAAGGCACCTTTGAGTATAGCTGAAATTTGTTTGATGAGCCGAAGCATGGAAATGTTGAACTGTTGATGCTTCGTTTTAATTGACAATAAAGTATAATAGTGCCAACGATTTGATGTTTTTGTACGTTATCAAGAAAAGACAACTGAAGCATTTCGACTTCTATTACACGTACATCCGTTATATATTGAATGCGCAATTATGATCATATTGCTTCACTTTGAGACCGATGTACTGAGGCATGTGCATGAGAAACACACATCAATATGAGGCGTTGATAAAAAATTCTATTTGAATTCAACACTTCAGATGAAGTGGATCTTGATCCAATGGCTGTACTTCATCCGCCTTTCTTATAAAAGCTAAAAACCTTGTCATTGTTTTAGTTTTTTACCTTTGCAAAAATCTTCAAATCTCTCTAGCATTTAAAAACTTTTCGGCCATTTCTGTTCTCAGGCGACACCACGTTCTTAGAGCTTCTCTTTATTTAGGTAATTTTTCTGTTTTCTCATCCCCCATTCATTACATCTTTTTCGATATCAATGGCTTCTAGGTCTAATGATAGCAGTAGAAGGGTAACCATCACCAGGGTTGGGAAACTGGCTATGTTTTGGAGGTTGGATGGAGATTTTATGAGTGAGGGTCACATCGACTACTAGGCGGGTTAGGGGGTTGTGAGAATCCCTTCTGCTATGACCTCTGCAAATTTGGTTGAAATTAGGGAAAAGCATAGAATTCCGGATTCCATAAAACCCTAAGAACTTGAGGCCCACAAACGTGTCTGTTATCTGGGGCGGGATGTGTGGTAGTTAGTGAATATCTATTTAAGGCGGGTATGCGTCTACATCTATACCCATTTTTTAGGTGATGCTGATGTCTTATATGTTGGCTCCAACCCAACTGTTGCCAAATGGGTGGAGCCAGTTAGTTGGGATTTACTTCCTTTGGAAGAAGGCATTTCTTGACGAGGATATGCCCCTCCATGTCTTCCAAATACTTTTCCAACTCCTGGTACTTATGAAAAGGGAGTCTAAGGGGTGGAACTATGTGACCCTTTGGGGGCCCATGCCCCTTTCATAGCAGGTCTGCCATTCTCTATCAAAGGGTAAAAGGAATTATGGTTTCGGGTGAAGTGTAAATGATAGATGATTGAGGAAGATAAGGCCCCAGCTTGCACTGTACTAACCCAGTACTCCGAAGCCCGTGAGTTTCTCTTTTAAGAGTTGTCATTTGCTTATAATTTTATCTGATGCTTCTTAGTTTGTAGTTTTAGGGACTTACTTCGAATTCTCCCAGGCCAAGTGTAACATCATCAAAGATATTTACTAACGTTCTCCAAGGTCACGCCACTTTGACCTCTAATTGATCAAAGCAAGTTTTTCCTGAACTTCAGATTGATGGCCTTGAAAGGTAAATACCGAAGCCCCGTGTAAGTACACGGTATTTAGTATAGATTTTAGCATTGTCTTTACTTGTAGATAATATAGGGAGGAAAAAGTATCCCACCCCTGACATGGCCTCTATCTTGAGAGCCACCTCCACATTGAGCTCCAGGGCTTTAAAGCCCTCCTCCGGAGGTGCTAAACATGTCTAGGAAAGTTGAAACACCTCAGTAAGGAACATGCTGAGAAAAGTGAAGACAAAGGGGCCCAGAGGATTGATAAGGGCAAAGGGAAAATGGAGGAGTCTTATAAGAAAAGAAAATTATCACATAGCACTAACTCGACTTTAGGGAATTTCGGCATATCCATTGCCCCAGCTGCCAAGCAGACACTATCTTCTCATCCTCCAAAGTTGATGTAGGCTTCGTTCAATGCTGCGAAGGCCCAGAAAGTTAAGGAGGTCAGTGAAGAGGCTGCAAAAGAGGAAGAGTAGACCTTGGAGGCCATAAAGAAGGCATCAGTGGCGAGGATCCTTGGAAAGTATGGGAGATGTTTGACAGGGCACAGCGATGATGGACATGTTGCCACCTGAAGTCCAAGGTGACACTGCCAATCTTTACAAATCTTGGACTAAGAGGTAGAAGAATTACATTTCCATCTGAAGAGATGAAAAAGATGAAAGTTGAGGGCCCAACGAAATGAAAAGGCGGCTAAAATGGATTCTGTTTTAGCAGAGATCAAAGCTCTAAACAGAGAGGTCCATGAATCCCTGTGTGAAGTGGCTTCTTTGACAAAAAAGCTTGATGCTTCAAACAATCATTAGAAGTGAACAGCCGAAGCCTTGGAGAAGGCCAACTTAGATAACGATAGGCTCAAGGATGCCAATGGGTTTCTAAAGACCCAAATAAGACACTATGTGCAGGAGGCTAAGAAGGCCAAGACTGGTGCTCAGAAGGTAGGTGAGGAGGCAGTGAAGGATTACATTGCCAACTTCCATCGACGGAATAGTATCAACGCTTCAATACTTTTTGGAGGAGATTTGTTTATGTCGAAGTAGTAGACAAGGTAAGAGAGGTTTACCCAGAACTCAATGCTTTTGAACTAAAAGTGAAGTTTTTGGAAAAGGTGCCTCAGACCCAGCTGATGATGCAGTCGAAGCTGAAGGTGCAGAAGCTGACCAAGAGGGTGTTCTTGAGGACGAAGCTTCAGAACAAGAAGCCCTAGCTGTTGAAGTACCTACTACTGAGGCTCTGACTCCTTGCCAGCTCAGGCATAGTATAGAATTTTTTATTTTATTTTCTATGTAATAGCTGAGGCCATCCTTTGTACAAATTTATTTATCAATGAAATACATATTTCTCTAATTTCTTGTTTTTAATAACTAAATCAGGACTTCAATGATGTGTATAACATAAACAAAGTAAACAATATGACTTGCAAGTTCTGGGACCTCCAAAAGATGCACAACCTAGGCAATATAACTTGTAAGTTAAACTGAAGTAAATATGATGATCTCCAAAGACGAATTATCCTTCAAACATTTGAAACATGATTAATCTTCAAATACGTTCAGCTTTAATATTATTTCTCCTTCCTTGACGTTCAGCTTCGTCATAGAAGGCTTGTATTGTACTCCTCGGAGGATCAATGAGGTAATTCATTTTTTATCATTGTCTTCGAGGCGCTCACACTTTCATACATATTTGATGGTTCATCTATGTAAGGGCTTCTTCCATGACTTTCAGTTTCGTCATGGGATGTTTGTGCTATATGCCTCGGAGGACAAACCAATGAAATTATTCCTTTTGGATTTCGATCCTCATGAGGTGCCCATGTTTCCGGATATGGTAGATGATTCATCCATGTAGGGGCTTTTACGCCTCGGAGGATCGACGAGATAATCCTTTTTAGGAACTGATCTTCATCTCTAAGGCGTCCACGCTTCCATACGTGGTAGATGGTTCATTTATGTTAAGGCTTCTCCCATAAGTTCAAATTCATCATGAAAGACTTGTACTTTAGATGTATTAGACAAAAGTACTTTTATTGAATCATTTCAAAACATTTACGAGGGCTAGGAAAGTTGCTCCATCCATAAAGCTCATTCACTAGTAGTATATTCTAAGATACTCTATATTTTACGGGGAGATTGCATTTTCACATCCAAATCTTCTACCCAATAAGTGATAGGTTGTATTTCTTCTTTGATGTGATACATTCCTTTCCAGTTTGGACCCAACGTGCCTACTTCTGGTTCTTTGGGAGATAGGAAACCATTTCGAAGCACTAACTCGTTTTTCTGGAAGAACCTTTTCTTAACTCTCGCGTTGTAGTAACGAGATATCTTCTTTTGATATGCGGCTATTTTTACTTGGGATTCATCCATTTTTTTCATTGAAGAAATCAAGCTCGCGTCTTTTCAACTTGTCATTAGATATTTCATTGAATTGCAATCGGCGGGGAGAATGTAACCCAACTTCCATTGGGCTCATGACTTCTGTATCATAAGCCATTGAGAAGGTGGTTTCTCCAGTTGGTATCCAACTTGTAGTTTGGATTGCCCATAATACTTGTAACAATTCATTGACCTATGCTCCCTAGGAAGCGTTAAGTTTTCTTATCAAACTAACGCAATATTTTGATACAGTTGAATGGAGAAATCTGAACCGGCACATAATATTTTTCCACAAAAACTTAGAAGTGTTGGCTTTTGTAATTTTGGCTAGAAGTTCAGTTTTAACCAATTTTGTAAAATAGTCAAGGCAACGATAGCAAAGCTTGCATTACATTTTCCCTTAGATAAATGGCCTATAAAGTCAATCTCCCATTTGGTAAACGGTCATGAGCTGGATACCACTGTTAGTTCTTGGGAGGGTAGTCTTTGAATTGGTTAAAAACGTTAATATTTACCGCACTTTCGCACAAATAGATTCACGTCTTTTTTCAAAGTGGGCCAATAATACCCTGTCGTAGTAATTTTTGTGCCAACGCAAGTCCTTCAGTGTTATTGTTCCTCATGAATTTTGCTAAGAATGTAAGTGGCTTCCTCCCCTCCGATACATCTAAGGAAGGGTAAAGAAAAACTTTTTGGTAGAGCACATCATCTTGGAATACAAAGTGGGCTGCCGTTCTCCTAAGTTTGTAAGCTTCTTCTTTGCTATCAGGTAGGGTTTTATGGAGGGTTTTGAAAGGTGTTCGATCGGTACAACCGTTAGTAGTTCTGAATCCTTACTGTTAGCCAGCTTGGATCAGGTATTGACATGGGTGTTTTCAAAACATTGGATTTGGGCTAATTCAAATTTTTCGAAAGATGGGAGTAGATTCATCACCAATTTGAAGTAAGAGGCCATGCTCAAGTCCCTTGCTGTGAAACTGCCATTCACTTGACTGATTATTAGCTGAAAGTCAATGTTAATGAGTAACCTCTTTACTTGCTTATGTCCCTCGGGGATAACTAGGATCACACTCACTCATGAGCCCGTCTCCCTAGATAAACCATCCACAAACAAGTTCCACGTAAAAGGCTCTGCGGGCTTTAATATTTATTCCATTCTTGGGACGTTTTTAAATTCCACCAGGAAGTCCGTGAGGGCCTGGCCTTTGATGGCAATTCTTGTTTTGAAAACAACATCGAACTTGCTGAGCTCAACTGCCCATTTCAGCAGTCTTCAAAGCGTTAAGTTTCTGAAGTACTTGCTTAGACAGAAAGTTGATTACCACAAGTATTGTGTGAGCTTGGAAATATAGCCTCAATTTTCTAAAAGAGCTAACTTTTCCATATCAGGGTAGTAGGTTTCGGTTACAAATGGAGGGTACCTTCTTCTCTTACAAGAATTGCGTTAATGACTTCATTGGACAAGGCCAAATAAAGTTGCATGGCCTCTTCGGACTTACGTTTGAAGAGGAGGGGAGCAGTTGTATGAGCTTTTTTAGCCCTTGGAATGCCTATTCACACTCCTCCATCCATTGGAACTTCCTATCCCCTTTTAATATCTTAAAGAAAGGGATGCATCTATCGGTGGCCATTGAAATGAAAAGGCTTAATCCGCCATACGGTCTGTTAAGCTTTGCACCTCTTTTGGTTTTTAGGGGATCTCATCTCGATTAGAGCTCAGATTTTTTTTAGGTTAGCCTTTATGCCCCTTTGATTGACCATGTATCCTAGGAATTTGTCAGAGGCAACACGGAACGCACACTTAAGGAAGTTCAACCACATTTTGTACCTCTATAGAATTGGAAAGTTTCATCCACGTACATTACATGGTCATCCGCCTTTAAACTTTTCACAAGCCTATTGTCCACATAGACCTCTACTGTTTTACTAATGACTTTGGCAAGTAAGGATGTCAACGAGCCGAAACTTGAAGCTAGGGTTTAACTCGAGTAAAAATTGTTCGAACTTTTTTTTGTCCGAGTCGAGTTGAGCTAAGCAAAAGCTCGGCCACAAAATTTAGGCTTGACCCCAGCTTTCGACTCGAGCCTTAGCTAGCCGAGCTGACTCGATTTTTTTTTAAAATTCGTTATAAATCTAAATTTTTTTTAATGAATTGCAATTTATACGTATTATAAATAATAACTCAATGTTAATGTATAAAAATATACTTAAAATAAAAAACTAAAAATAAAAAACGCAGGCATCTGTATGGCCCGTAACACGGGCCGTGACGAGCCACGGGCGGCCCAAGCCGGCAATATGGCCTCAATTTCCTAAATGTGGTGATTAAGGCTAGAGCTCACTTTTTCATATCAGGGTAGTGAGTTTCGATCGCAAACAATTCTTTACTTACATAGTAGAGAGGCAAATTGAGGTTACCTTCTTCTCTTACAAGATTTGTGCTAATGGCTTCATTGGAGATGGCCAAATAAAGTTACAAGGCCTCTCGGGACTTAGGTTTCGAGAGGAATAAAACCTGTTGTAAGAGCTTTTTTAGCCTTTGGAAGGCCTCTTCACACTCCTCTGTCCATTGGAACTTCATGTCCCCTTTTAAGATCTTAAAGAAATTGAGGCATTTATTGGTAGCCATTGAAATGAAACGGCTTAATCCGCCACAAGCCCTGTTAAGCTTTACACCTCCTTGGGTTTTTTAGGGGACCTCACTAGATTGGAGCTCGGATTTTTTCTAGGTTAGCCTCTATGCTCTTTTGGTTGACCATGTATCCTAGGAATTTGTCAGAGGCAACATGGAACGCACACTTAAGGGAGTTCAACCTTATTCTGTACCTCTGTAGAACTAGAAAGTTCCTCCACGTTCGTTACATGGTCATCCGCCTTTAAGCTTTTCACAAGCATGTTGTCCACATAGACCTCTATCATTTTGTTAATGATGTTGGCAAATATTTTATTAACAAGCCTCTGATAGATGGCCCCGACATTTTTCAGCCCGAAGGGCATCATTCTGTAACAATAAAGATCTCTATCAATGATGAAATAGGTGTTTTCCTCGTCCATCGGGTGCATGGGGATTTGATTATAGCCTAAATATATGTCCATGATGCTCAAAAGCTTGTGCTCAGCAGTGGAGTCCACGAGTTGGTCTATCCTTAGATGGTAAAAATTGTCATTATGACAAGCTTGATTCAGGCGGGAAAATTCAATGCATACCCTCCATTTACCATTGTGTTTCTTTACAAAAACCGATTTTGAGACTCATTTCGGGTAGATGGCTTCCCTAACGAAGCCGTTCTTATATCGGCTTTTGCATTTCTTTCTTCAGGGCCTCATATCTCTCTAGGTTGAGGGACCTTTCTCTTATGCCTATGCAGGGGTAATTGTAGGATCAATTTTTAGGTAGTGACAGTTAACCTTGGGGTCAATGCCTACCACGTCATCATGCCTCGATGTAAAGACATTAAGATTTCTACAGAAAAAATCTTTGAGTAATTCTTTAACCTCCGGTTGCAAGCCTTTTTTCCATCTGCAATGCCTTGGTGAGATCTTGATGATTCACAGAGAAATTTCAGCTCATCTACTGGTACTATTTGGGATTCAGATTCAATAACATGGGGATCTAGTTAATCGAGCATGACCACATGCTTGAAGGCATCTGTCATCTCGACATCTTCTTGTCTGAAATTTTAGCTTCTTGGGACATCCACCATATCAACATCCATTAGCACCACATTGACATCCCTAGGTTCAACCTTTCTTATCGAGTTCAGGTAGCATTTTCGTGCTCCTCTTTGGTCACCCCTAACTGTGGCAATCCTATACTTAGTGGGAAATTTCATGCATAAGTGATGAATGGAGGTGACGGCCCATAAATATTTTAGAGTAGGTCTACCAAGCACCCCATGGGAAGTTGACCTGTTATCTACTACCAAGAATTCCATGAAAATTAAACCTATCTGGGGTGGTTCTCCCATTTCTACTGCAAGAGTTATTTTCCCCTTTGAAATGATGTTATCTCCAGGGAAATCGTATAAATGGGTTGTGATGGGGGGTTAATTCATGATCGACGATCATCTAGCCAAAAGTAACTTCAAAAAGGATGTTGTTGGAGCTACCATTATCCACTAGCATTCGTTTCAACCCATTAAGAGCTACAACAGCCCTTTTCACAAGATCATCACAATGAGGAAAGTGTATCCTTTCATCATCTTTCTGGGTGAAGGTGATGGGTGGTAGTCGCCTTCTTCGGGAATTGCTATCCACTATATAGCTGGTCATTAGGGGATCCTTGACTTCTCTAGCATAATTCCTTTGTAAATTCCTTGTATTTTCCCCAATGCAGGGTCCTCCAAAAATCGTATCGATTTCATGGATAGAGGCATCTTCCATGTTAGCCGGGGAGTCCATATGTTATCGTTGTCCTTTTCTAGGCCTTTCTCTATCGCGTTCCTTCCTCCACTGCGAGGACGGTTCCCGATGAGAGGGTCTCGCCTCTTTATGCCTAGACCGTTGATCCTGCCTAGGCATGGACATGTTCCTAGGAGGGCAATCATTTCTTCTGATGTTCTGAGTGTTCATCTGCTAGGGTGTTAGGTTGTCTCTACAGTCCACTGTGTCATGACTATAGAAATGATGATATGTACAATATTAAGAATGTTCCGCCTATTTCTAGGTTTCGAACCCCGCCATCGGCCTCTTTCTCTTTGGGAAGCCCTTTGTCCAGATCCAATTTTCCAGATGTTGGTTTTCGGGATTACATCCTCTAAGACAATGTAGGTATGGCATTTAATATGGCTTTGGCAAGTGTTTGCCCAGAGTTGGGAACAATTTAGTTACTAGCTTGGTTCCATTGGTGGTCTATTAGGTGAAAGGTGGTTCTTTTTCCACGCTTTCTCTATGGGGTAAAAGACCTCTGCTGCTTTATTTCGGTGATCAATCAACTTCTTATTAATGATCTCTCATCTCATCATTTCTAGCAAAACATTGTAGTTGGTGGGAACCTAATTCTATACATCCCTCCAAAAGAGGGTTTTCATGTTTAGTGTAGACAATGCCTTCCGGTCAGTAACTTGCACACAATATGTCATCTCATCAATAAAATGGGCTAGAAAGCTCTTCAATGTCTTCTCGGGTTGCTGCCCCAATGTAGGGTCTTGGAGACGTTGGATAGGAGTCTTTCCTTCTTTATTTACAGCAAATAGTTTCAAGAATATACTTTTAAACTCTAGTCGCTCCTAATATTCCTTGGGCATAGCCTACTATATTCTTCCATCCTACTTGAAGTTAGATAGAATGCTCTGAATTTGATGATGGGGGTGGCGCATCTCAGGCTTATGTATGTTTTGTAACTATTCAAGTGATTAGCCGTGTTGCCTCTTTCGTCATACTTTGGTATCTTTGGCGACACATAATGGCTCGGGACGGAGCATTTCTTAATTCTTGTAAATGAAGGTACATTTCTGTCGTCATCATCGGGGTCACAAGATCTCTAGAGTTCATTCGAGTCTTCTTCTTCTTCAGGTTGATATTGGAGGAGAATGAGATGGGCCTACCTGATGCCTCAACATTTCCTCCATCCTGTAATGCCATTTCTAAGCGGGGTAGCACAAAGGGTATGTCCTTACTTCACCTCCAGTTGTTTGTCACAAAAGATGGTGGTTGTGGCCTATTTTTAGGTATAGGAGGTAGATGAAATAGCATGTGCTTGGTTCCTGATGGGTAATTATGTTAAACACACTAACAGACCTTTGCAGCATACGTTTTGGCTCGGAAGGGGATGAATTATCCTCCATGTCAACATGGGTCTCGGTGGGTCGGCTAAAAGCATAGTTTGAAGAGATATCAACTCTCACTTCTCTTTCAAGGGGCTAACTTCTCTAGCATGCCTGATGGATGGGGCCCTCTAACTTTAGACTTCATACTAATGTGGATGGTATCCTAGTGGTGCAAAGGGAGAATTGGAGGACCTCTCTGGCCTTGCATTTGCATGAGAAGTTCTTGCATAGTTATGTTTTGGTGGGTGATATTTCTTATGTTAGCAATCATGGTAGCTATCACCCAGGTGAGTTGAGCAGCTACCATTATCTTACCGCGCCTATGATAGTGGTAGGGTCGGCGCCAACCCACATGGGCTACCACTTGTAGAGCATCTTCACTAGGATTTTCTCTCACCTCTTAAGATGGATATCATGATCTGAACTCATTCTTCCTTGACTAAATTATCAGATTTTTCCAACTTCTAGAGCTTCCACTTGTTCTTTTTCAAGAACAAATCCTTTTTAAAAGGAGATGCCAAGCTAGTTTTTGATAAATATTTTCCATGGGAATGTTCATGGTTATATTGGCGTTTCCTATAGATAGTGCCATCTATTGATCTCCTTTTTGTGCCATTGACGTGGACAACAGATATTAGGCCCACTCGTGTCCATGCAAGCTAATTCCAACAAGTGTAGACGGATTACTAGTGAATAATATCTCAAATCTGAACTTGGGAGAAACTTTATAACACAAGACAAATATGTTCGGACGCCTAAATAAGTGTACAAAATACACTTATCAATGCTTAAAGAAGTGGTCAAAAAATTAGGATTATAGACAAAAAAGGTATGGATGTCACGGTATCTCAAAGTGTATTAATCGGTTTTTCTATATGATCGATGGATAAGGATGAGAATCTTTGTAATGTGGTTAGCGTGGATATGTGTTACCTATTTAGGTGACCCTGGCCATCATTCAGTGCATGATGGGTACAACACATATAGTTTTAGATTTGGGGAAAGAAGATTGTGTTACTAACCAGGAAAGCTTCAGACACACCTATATTTGTTGGGGATAGTACTAATCTACTAACCTATAGAAAGTTTGAGTTAGAGACAGTAGATTCAAAAACTAAATTTTTGTTGGTGGGTAAATCTACTTGGCACTGGGTTAAAATTCGTGTTAGGATTCGAATATTGATTGATTTGTTCCAAGATGTGTTTCCACGAGAGTTACCAGATAATTTTGTCATCATTGTGGGATATCCAACATCAAATCGACTTGATGCTAGATGCACATTACTTAAAAGTGCACGTTAAATGACAATCCCAAGTGAACATGAGGAGTTGCATAGGCAAGTTGAAGAGCTTTTGTTAAAAGGATATGACTAGGAAAGTCTTAGCCTTTATGTACCATGCTTTGTGACACCAAAGAAAAACAAATTTGTCTTGTGTTATAAAGTTGCAATAAAGAGAAACGATCAACAAAACCAAACCAAAGATCAAGATCAAACATCTAATTTTAGCAATAAAAGAGCAAACTAAGAAAGAAAGAGTGTGTAGCTTGTAATTGACATATTAGCATTACCCCCCCTCCCCAAATGACAGAAAGTGATATATTTATAGTGTTACATGTGAAATGGTAACCATTGGATGATGGGACACGTGGTCTTATCTTCTTAATCGAAGCATTTTATCCTATGTATTAATTTTGACTCCACTAGCCTATGGTGCATTAAATGTTGCCAAAAAGAGGGCAACTACACTATAATCTATGCTAACAAGACTTTGATCATTTTATTTATTACAAAAGTCCAATCAATCATTTCAAAAGGATTTCATAAATTCAAGTTCTTCAAATGTGGGTTGTCATCTGTCCTGATAGAGATTCGGACTCTATTTCGTTGAGCCTCGCCACTTCGGAAAAAGGGGCTTTGGCAGGTCCATTTCAAATCCGCTTCGGTGAAAGTCGATTTTAGTGCTTCGAATTTAGTGGACTTTGGTAAGTCCTATACGCTCCATGTGGGATGCCATATGGCTTCGGCAAAAGGGGCCTTCGGCGGGTCACCTGCAATCCTCGTGGGACGCCAGGTAGGTCATATAGCTTTGGTGACGAAGTGTAACAAAACTCTTTTTGAAAAAGTTGGAAGAAATTTACTTGGTGAAATCTTTACCTAATAAATTGTTTCTTTTAGAAACATTCTTTAGTTTTAAGATTGATTCCACTAAAGAATTAGATGATAATTTCTATGACTTTAATAAATTGGTAAAGATATCATAAACACTAGCGAGAAGGTATTTGTGGAGTTCGTAAGGGGTAGGTCACAAAAATACTCAAAAAAATAGTAATCAGTAAAATTATAGTAATCGAAGAATAACAATAAGAAAAATAAGAGGAGGTCTAGGTCAAAGTCTAAGGCAAGAAATAAAAAATGTTATGGTTGTGAGAAAACAAGTCATTTTATGAAAGATGCAATAAAGAGAAAATGAACATAAAGACAAAGTTATAGATGAAGAGAACATAGTAAAACCCATATATTCTAACATTATTGATATCTATTTAGTCACAAAACCTCACTCTAATCTGAATACTGCAAATTTTGCAGATAACAATGGTTATATCTAAGGATATATCTTGAATTCAGGTTGTACCTTTCATCATAAGACTTTCAGAAAACCTTGGTTTGAAAATTTTAGGAAGATTTATGGGAAAGAAGTTGTAATGGGTAATAATGTAGCTTGCAATGTTGTAGGGATTGGCAGTATGACATTGAAATTTGAAAATTGATATATCTACACTTTTGAAAGAGTTAAATATGTTCTAAATTTGAAAAGAAATTTAAGTTCAATGGGGAATTTAGATTATATTGGAAATGATTTGTCAAAAGTGATCAAGGGATCACTTGTCATTTTCAAGAGTTTCAAAAGGAATTTAAACTATTCCATTAAAGTCGATGCAATGCTTAATAACATCGTTGAGGCCTCTAATGCTGAGACCGATGTCACTTTAAAGTGACACAATAGATAGCTTGAGTAATGAAAATACTAAAAGTGCTTTTGATGCTTAACTTATGTCAAGTGATACAATAGATTGTATCACGTTAGTGAAAAGGGCCTTCATTCTTTAAAAAAAAAAAAAAAGAGGCTATTTGAAAATGACTATTTTCAAAGTCCTATTTTATGAATTTTACCCTCTATTTTGGAATATATGCACTTTGATCTATGGGGACCTTCATCTACTTTCACTGAAGGAGAAAATAATTCTCTCCTTGATTCATGATTTATCTAGAAAGGTTTGGATTTTTTAGTCAAAAAATATATGATACTTTTGAAAAGTTTAAAATTTGAAAAACATTAATAGAAAATCATATTAGTAAAATGATTAAAATACTTAAAATTGATAATGTTTTGGAATTTTACAATTCTGATTTTGATCGGTTATGTAAAATTAATGAGATTTTAGGACACAATATTGTGCCTTATACCATTTAGCAAAATGGGGTTGTTGAGAAGATTAACATAACTCTTTTGGATAAAGTAAAGTGTATGATGGTTAGTTCTAGTGTCCCTAAGGTCTTTGTTATGAAATTAATCTAGTTTCAATACTGTAAAGTGCAGAAATAAAGCTCATCGACTGATCGAGTCTCGTGACAGCACGATATCCTAAAGCGAAATTGCCCGTCGATAACTACTGCGACTTCTGTGGACAATCAC
>CAIGRP010009138.1:0-11331 GCA_903798385.1 Fraxinus cuspidata | reverse complement strand
CAATGAACTCAGAAGGCCCAAAAACACTTGGGGATATGTCGCAGGCATCTGATTTGATCAAAATTGAAAGCACAAATCTCGAGGAATCGAAAATGGATCTTTCAATCACTCCGAATCCACAGCTCCATCATCTACATACGCTGGACCATCAAATTTCCCATCATTTGGAGCACCTTTGACAGAAAAATCAGCACAATCAGAGTTTGGACGCGTCCCTCACCTTCCGATTCAGTGAACACCAGTTTGCCAGAAAAATGAAAATTTTGACAACGACAGTGCTCACCTTGGAAAATGCACCACATTGAATTAATCAGGATGAATTTCTGCTCGATATCGTGAAAAATTATAATTTTCTGACATCAGATGATTTTGGCCGAAAAATGGACCCTCCGACAAAGTTTGCTAGCCCTTCGATAACTTTTTATCAGAATGTTCGCCATGTTAATCGGAATTCATTCCTACGATCGGTTTTTCCATATAGGCCCAGACAATGAGTACTCAAACAGGGCCAAATAACTTATGCTACTGTAGTTTCTAGCTATCCGTGCCTATCTCATGCTTAGAGGAGTGTATGGAAGTTGTTTGCATCAATTCTACAAGCTACAAATGACTCTTCTACTATCTTGTTTGCATCTAAGGAATGCTTTAAACATTTGGGTGAGCCGACCATAGATTTGACTAATTCGGAGGAAGCTATTTTGGCTGATTACACACTTGTAGGGAAATTTCCCAACCGCAAGCCGACCATGAGGAAGGTACGTGAAATTTTCTCTAAGTTTGGCTTCCATGGTTGCTTTGAGGTTGGATTGATCGACACCGCACACGTACTTATCCACCTTACACATGAGGAAGACTACAACAGACTCTTTCTTAAGCCTTCCTGATACATTGATAGGTGTCCGATGAGGATCCTTAAGTGAGCATGTGACTTCAGACCAGAGCAGGAGACCCCGATAGTTCCCATATGGGTTTCATTCCCCTTGCTTCCAATACACTTGTGTGCTAAGGGATTCATTTTGGCTTTATCTATGGTAAGGAATACCCTAAGGATTAATGAGGCCACTTCAGACTTGAGATGACCTAATGAGGCTAGGGTGTACCTTGAGGTGAATAGATTGCTTGACAGGGTTTTGATTGGGCGTGGTGGTAACCACGGCTTCTGGCAAACAATCATTTATGAGAAGAGCCAGTTTTTTGATTCAATTGTAGACATATGGGCCACTCTTATGATAAGTGCACTTTGGGTACAACTCTTCATCCCCGCCAGTTGTTGTGTCGCTCCCTATTCAGCCCCCCCTCCTACTGTGACCACTACTGGTAGGGTTAAAAGTTTGTGGAGCTACGGAAGCAGTGGGAGCCAGTTTCAGCAGTGCCTACTATGTTCCCAACTACTCTTGTCGCAGTTCTGGCAGAATCAGCAATTACATCGACAATTCCTACCTCGATCCCCATAACAGTAGCTCCAGAGGTACCACCAGTTACTCTTTCAATTACTGAGCCTACATCAGAGGTTCCTATCAAGGTACCTCATCCCCCTACTATCATTGCACAGTTGTTATTCCTCTTCCTACTACTGAGATACCTAGTAAGTCGGCACATTGATGTTCTCCTTATTTGGGGACACATACAAAGGGTACTCATCCATCACAAGAATCAAGATTTACCTTATCGATTAGTACAAGGATAGAACCCCAGGCCACCCTTGTACAAGGGCTATTGACTGTGATTCGCTCTGAACGATCCGGCATCAAATAGATGTTGATCGATCATTTCAATAAGATGCACGATTTAAAGGTTAGATTTATCATTAGATTTTCCATTGAGGACTTGGTCTTCAAGCCCTTTGGTGAGGATTCGTCGTCCCAACTTTCTGGGAGTCTGGCTTCTACACCTTCACCTTATCCTTCCACCACGACTCATATCCAAGATAAGGTGAAGGCACATATACAGAGTGACATGGATTGCATGGGTCTCAATAATTTCTTGGAGAATATTGAGGCAGACGTTCCTTCTATCATCAAGTCACTCTAACATGCTTCAGATGTTGCAACATAGAGCACCAAGAGATCAGATGCACCTATGATGAGCACCATGAGATCAGATGCACTTGTTTTTCGTTTGACATTCAGTGCGTCATTATCTGGGCAACAATCTTCACCTAGGCAAGCCTCTTCTCTCAAGCTGGACCCTTCTCCAATGAGCGAGGCCAACTATGCAAACTACTATGACCTAGAAATGTTTCACACCAGACGTAAGACCCAATTGATGTTAATGTACTACCATCCAAAGACTTACCCTCACGAGTACCCTTGTGTAGTTTTCATTTGCTATTACTTGCATTTCATTTTGAGATATTTGTAGCTTTTTTCACTTACTAGAGGTCAGGTATATGCCACTCCTTTCATGTACCTTATTTTATTACGATATAAAATAGCCACGTTAGTGGTCTTTGATTTAAAAAAACCCTAAACCGTACTTTAACTGAAAAAACCCTAAACCCTAAACCTTTAATAAAACCCCAGAGGTATCGTCCTTCTTTCATTAAAAAAACCTTAAACCCTCTCATACCTTTCATTTGCTAATGATATGATCATATTTGCTAATGGCCAGAAACAGTCTATCAAGAGGGTTCTTGATTGTTTAGAGCATTACGAGGGGGTTTCTAGTCAGTTGGTGATTAGGGACAAGAGCAGACTTATACTACCAATATGGGCATCTATTAGTTAGATCTGATGATTGGAGAAATTGAGTGGATATTAGCACTAGCGGCAACTTTTCACTTATATGGGTGTCCCCTTGTTTAAGGAGACTAAGAGGAGTTTCATTTATGATGACCTTATCCAAAAGGTCAAAGACAGGATCTTAGGTTGGGCTTTATGAGTTTTATCACCTGGAGGCGGTATTACCTTGCTAAGGTCCATGCTCTCTTCCATGCCATTACATCTTCTTCAAATTATGCAGCCCTCCAATGCTATCCTAAAGAAACTCGAGAGCAACTTTGCGAAAGTCCTGGGAGATTTCAGGGAACGGGCAAGAAGTTTACCTTGGCGGAGTTGGGAGGAGATTTGCCTTCCTACTGATGAAAGTGGTCTAGGCTTCAGGAGATTACAGGATATGGTGGACACATTCTCCATAAAGATCTGGTGGTTTTTCCATTCTCAGAGATCAATTACGACCCAGTTTTTATTGGGCAATTATTATATGGGGACACATCTTTGTAGCAGTTCCCTACTCAACTTCTTATACCAAGTTGCCCTGAATTGAGCCACACATCGCATGGTACCTTAGAGTAGGTCAAATATTCTTTTGGCATGGTTGCTGGATGGGTGAGACCACGTTGGCATCCCTATTCCCACATCGATAGCACACATCTGCGAGGGTGCGTGATTTTTTTTTAATGATAATCAATGGGATATTAGACGTTTATTACAAGTTCTCCCTCTTCTTATGGCAGAGTAGATAGAGCCTATACCTTTATATGCAAATGCCCCGAATCACATTGTTTAACAGGATACGTCGAACGATAGCTTCACTACCAAGTCAGTATGGCAACTCGTACATTTGGGATGCAAGTATCAGGATTCATATCAATTACTGTAGAGCTCCATTTTGCTCGTTACTATCTCATTCTCTTGCTGAAGACTATGGTAGGACCTCAGTCTAGTAGATGTGGTTATTCAGTTGAGGATTGGATGCTAGTTAGCTTCTCGATGCTAGTGTTATTCTGAGACTGAGACTATCGATCATATTTTCACTGGCAGTAGCATCTTCGATTAGGTATGGTAACATTTTGGGGACATTTTTCCAGATATATATGAGTTCTGAAGAGGGAGTTAGATATAGGTTATCTATTGAGGAGGGTTTTTGGAAGCAAAATGTCAGTTTACGTTGGACATGTGAGGGAGGTCACAATACTCGATATTTCCATTCGATGGTTCATGGACACTTATCAGGTCACGTATTAGATCCATCAAGACACAGGTAGGGGAAGTCTTAGCTACTCCTGCTAACATTCAGACTTTGACTATTGCATTCTACCAGGTTTTTTTATCTACTCCTCCACAGCCTTTGGACCCCATCCTTGCTAATATCATTCCCAGGCTTTTGACAGAGGATGATAATTCAGTATTAAACTATCCTCCTTTGATTCATGAGGTATGGGAGGTGATTTTCAGTATAGAGGCTGATAATGTTGCCAGCATGGGTGGGCTCTCATCCCTGTGCTTCCAACATTGTTGGGATATTATTCAAGACGATGTATACATGACAGTTTTGGACTTCTTGGACAGCGGCCATCTTCTACTGTTTTTCCTATTGCTACTATTGTTTTGCACCCAAGAGGGATGGTGCTTGTATGTAAACTGACTTTAGACCTAAGTTTTTTACTAAGCTTTTGAACACTCTGTTGAGTCTATTGCTACCGCACATTATCTCTCCTCCACAAAGTAGCTTAATCCTTAGCCAGCTGAATGGGAATAATGTTTTATTGGCTCAGGAGCTGTTCTACACTTTGGATGCTAGAGTTAGATGGGGTAACACTATGCTGAAGCTAGACATGGGTAAAGCATACGATCGATGGATTAGGGCTTCATTTATTCTGTATTGGACGCAATTGAATTCGATCACATCTATATTGACAGTTTTAGGTGGTGCATCTCGAAGTGTCGGTTCTTCGTACTCCTAAATGGTCGTCCATGTTGTTTCTTCCGTTCCTCACGAGGGCTCAGATAATGCGATCCCATCTCGCCATCCTTGTTTATCGTGGCTGCTGATTACTTGTCACGCCTGCTTACTCAGATGTTTCAGGAGTATCCCAGTATGTGTTATTGGTATGGATGTAGTACTCTTATCTCACACCTTTCATTTGCTGATGATATGATCATATTTACCAACGGCCAAAAATAGTCTATCAGGAGGGTTTTTGAGTGTTTGGAGCATTATGAACATTTACACTATCATTTCTCTTCTGATATTTTGGTTTCCATGGACTAAGAGAAATGATACGAAGCATAGAGTACCCACATATTAGCGAAACGTGTTATCTTGAAAGTATATTGCATGATCTCTTTCCTTCATAAGCGATGATAGTTTCGAGATGTGCATTGGAGAAGAGATTTTACACTTGCACCCATCTTCAGTATTTCTATGACCCCCCTTCTCCATCAACCCATGATCTAGTTTGGTAGCGTACTCCACCAGTCGAATATGTTAAGATCAATACTGATGGATGCATCAAGGATGGTTTAGCGATGGGGGAGGCATCATCACAAATCATTCTGGACACTATATCATAGTTTTCCCAGCTTTGTATGGACCGTGCATGATATTAGAGGCAGAGCTCAAGGCTATTCATGATGGGATCTAGTAAGCTAGAGAATTCGATCTTTTAGACATTTGGATTGAGTCAGATTCTATAGTTATGTTAACTGCATCATTAGAGGAGAAGGACCATGGGCTATTCAGGGCATACTCAGATAGATCACAGACATCATATCCTTTCATAGAGATATGGATCCCCACATCTACAGAGAGGAGAACCAGGTTGCAGATACTCTTGCTATAGAGAGTTAGGACCATCGGAGATATTAGGTTTATGGATCAACCGACCTACCAGACATATTAGGGCACTCGTATAGATTAACAGACATGGACTACCCAACATTAGAGTTTTATTTTTATTTTTATTCTTGTTCTTGTTTTTAGTTGCTTCAGTTCTTATTGTAAGGGAAGTAGTACTTCCTTTTTACCACTTTACAATTGTTCTTTATCATCTTCTTTCATTATAAGAGAAATAGTACTTCCTCATTTATTGCTTTCATTATTTCCACTTGTAACCATGGTGTTTATCCGTCATAAGTGAGGACCTATTAATAAAATCATAGAGGTACCGCCTCCTTTTTCTAAAAAATCCTAAACCTTAAATCCTCATAATCTTGGCCCCATTTTGCTACACGCGCTAGATATTCACATTTCCCATGATAATATGATACTTTGACAAAATATTCAGCCTGATCGGACTATGGACATGCCCGAAATAGCCACAAACGTGAATGCCTAGTAGGTCGAAAAAACGCAATTTTCGACCAATATCGACCTCATCAAACTCTGAGTCCGGAGGTCCGTGGCCACCAAACGCAGTTACCAGGGGTGCCCCGACATTCTTTGGATAGAATGTAGTCCCAGTTAATCTATGCACAATTCCAACAATGGATTTGCCGACCAAGGTCCCTTAATTGCCAAATCAAGCTCGGAAGTTGTATGATGGTGTCATTTCTTGCAAAACTGTTATATCTCAGGCTGAATGAAGTAAAAAAAGTCATTTGCACCGACTCTTCAGGCCATACAGGACACCAGTGATTACGGTTGGTCTCTAAAGACCCGTTTATACAAATGGTAAGCCCCTAGTCTTATTTATAGAGGAGGAGGATGAGCATCTTTCTACGCTATACAAGTTCACACTTGGTGGAAAATTCTCTTATCACAAGCCTTATGTGATTAAGGTATGCGATAGTTTTTTGTGCTTTGGATTTCACGGTAATTTTATAATATGATTGATAGATGCTTATCATATTTTGATTCACTTGGCACACAAGGACGATTATTCTTGCTTATTCTTTAAGCCCACCTGGTATATTGACGGGTGTTCCATGAGAGTAATCAAATGGACACCTAGTTTTAGCGTTTATCATGAGACCCCCATTGTCCATGTTTGGGTTTTATTTCCACTATTGCCCATCCATTTCAGGAAAAATAGCAGTTTGTTTGCTATATCTAATGCTATTGGACTTCCGCTCCATATTGATGAAGCTAGTTCTGATTTACAGTGACCTAGTGAGGCACGAGTATGTACTGAGGTTGATCTTGATTTTAAGATCCCTAATAGGATATAGATTGAGGTGGAGAAAAGATGTGGATACTGGCATACTATTTTATATAACAAGATACCAGATTATTGTTTCTGGTCCAGATACTTTGGGCATACTAATGAACATTGTATGATTGGATCACGCCCTGTACCACCACTACACACTGTACCTCCCCTTACTGACCCTACTCCTAGGCCTGTTTAATCGGCCAAAGAAAAGGCTAAGAGAAATGAGGTAGTTGTGGAGCCTCGTCAAAGATGGACACCAGTTAGGAAAGATCAGGTGAGACAGCACTATGCTAGCACTTTAGGGGACTCTTCTGTACCACCATCGGCTACTACTGTTGATCCTACAGTTGTGCCTTCTACACATACTGAGTCTCAGTTAGTTGTCTCTTCTGTGGTTCTTCCACCAGTAATAGCTCCAGCAATTATTAGCACATTGCTCATCAGACTCATATTCAAACTCAGTCAATTGCTCATTCAGTGGCTCTTCCCATTGTTACCATTTTGCTAGTTATCAGTATAGAAGCTCCCTAGATTGATGCAGTACCACCCACAACCTACAATTTGGTTGCTCCTACTTTGGCTCTACCTCAGGCGGTCAAATCTTCTTATACTTCATATTTTAATGCCCTTGCGGATTATATGATTCAGTTTCCTCTAGAGGCCCCTTCCATTTCTATAGCACCTTCAGATACTTTACTATCATCTCTTCAAACCAGGATAGTACAGTATCCAGTTTATGTTACATCTACTCTGCCTTTGGCTTCAGTTATCAGTCCACCTATACTCCATTCTATGATCCAATGTTGGATGAGATCTTGCAGAGGCCACATATATTTGATTATTTGGAAGACAATCTCCTCGGTTGCTCACATTCTAGGTCCGACACCAGGCAAGGTTCAGGAACCTATTTCTACTTCTCTTCCTATTTGTCATCAGAATGTGGAGGTCTCTATTCTTTCTTTACACTTAGCTCAGTCATACACAGAGGGTTCATCTCAGATTGAGGTTTACCAACAGGGCCCCTTCCACATATCTTCATCTGATGACTTGGTTGGTTTGGATGAGAGGACACAGAATTGTCCCCTTGTTTAAGGGATTCAATAGGAGTTTTCTATATAATGACCTCATCATGAAGGTCGGGGATAGGATATCAAGCTAGGCTTCTCAACTACTATCACTAAGGGGCCAAATTACTCTGTAGAGATCAGTACTATCCTCTCCACCACTTTATCTTTTTTAGATAATGTGACTTCCCAAGGCTGTACTAAAAAAGTTGGAAAGCATCTTTGCCTAGTTTCTATAGGATTCTAAAGAACATGCATGCCAACTATACTGGATGAGTTGGAAGGAAATTTTCCTTCCTACATATGATAGAGGATTAGGCTTTAGGAGACTAAAAGATGTGGTGGACACTTTTTCTATGAAGCTTTGGCGCTTGTTTCAATCTCAGAGTTCTATTTGGGCTTAGTTCTTATTGGGCAAATATTGTATAGAGATGGATCCATCACTTGCAACGGTTTCCTACTCGACCTCTCCTACCTAGAAGAGACTGAAGAGAGTTCCACCATACATTGTATGGCATCTTGGCATAAGACAGATGTTCTTCTAGCACGATTGTTGGATGAGTGATAATACACTAGCGTCGTTGTTTCCATAAAGGAGCAGACATCTGAGAGGGAGTATGATTTCTTTGAGGACACAGGGTAGGACTTTGGAAGATTATTACAAGCACTTTCACCTCTCATGGCAGAGTAGATAAGAGCTATACCTTTATATACAGATGCCCAGGATCTTATTGTTTGGTACGATACATCGAATTGTAGCTTCGCTACCAATTCAGCATGGTAGCTAGTTCGTTTAGTTCGCTGACTCAGAACTCGTATCGATTATTGTGGAGATCCATTTTCCTACCACCATTTCATTCTTCTGTTGGAGACTATGGCATGATCTCATTCCAGTAGATGCGGTTATTCAGAGGAGGATTGGGTTCCATTTTCCTACCACCATTTCATTCTTCTGTTGGAGACTATGGCAGGATCTTATTCCAATAGATGTGGTCATTTAGATGAGGATTGGGTGTCAGTTGGCTTCTTGTTGTCAGTGTTGTTCCAAAATTGAGACCATCAGTCATATTTTCATAGGCAGCAGTATCTCCGATCTAGTATGGCAAGACATTGGAGATATTTTTTAGATACCTATGAGAGCAGGATAGAGGGTCAAACAAAGGTTCCAGTGATGGCGGTATTGTGGACAGCTTGTTCGCTGTGGACATATTCCCACTTTCATTCCTCTACTGATATTCTGATTTATATGGACAGAGAAGAATGACGTGAAGCATAGGACGATTTGTATCATTTGGAGGGTCTACCACATGATTTTTTTTCTTCATATGTAAGGATTGTTTCGAATTGTTCATCGATGAGAGGATATGATAATTGACCCCTTTTTGGTGTTTCTATGACTCTCATCTCCTCTCCCACCACCACCTACTATAGTTGTTTGGTACACTCCACCAGTGGAATCTTACAATATCAACACTGATGAATACGTCAAAGAGGGATTTCCAAGTGATTGAGGCATCATTAGGACACATAGGACACTGCATCAAGGCATTCTCAGCATCGTATGGCACATGTCTAATTTTAGAGGCTTAGCCCAAAGCTATACTAAATAAATTATATTATCTAGAAGACTTGGGATGTAAGCTACATAGGTTGAGACAGATTCGACTATGGCTATTCACCTCGTTACCAAGGGTAGATGACCATGGATGATTCAGGGCATTTTCAGACAAATCAGAGACCTCATCTCCTTCGACATAGTCATGATTTCCCATATCTACAGAGAGGGGAACCAAGTTGCAAATTCTCTAACTTCAGAGGGTTGGATCGTCGGCATTATCAAGAGTATGGACTGTCACACGAAAATATTTTTCGAATGTGAACTCCCGTAAGTGTATGGATCGTTGAAAAGTAATAAAGTAGACTTTTTGAATTCGAATATCATTTCCACAGAGATTTATTTAATTTGATTTCTATGTACTACGACCTTAACCGAAACGAACATATTAACTAGAATTAAATCAACTACGATGCAAATGTGAATTACTAAACTAAATTCAATTGATGGTTGAATACAGATTTATGTAATTTTTGAATGAATGATGCACTAGGATCCCGAATTCCCAAGTAATAATTATTTGTAACCCTAATTTTATAATTTGACAACACGAATCCAATTATGACGAATCATTGTTCCTATCCTATCCAACAATTTCTCTCAAGTAATGTTGGACCTACCCTCGCATACGACCCAACTATATCTTTATGATGGATGCGAATATACAAGAATNAATTTGACAACACGAATCCAATTATGACGAATCTTGTTCCTATCCTATCCAACAATTTCTCTCAAGTAATGTTGGACCTACCCTCGCATACGACCCAACTATATCTTTATGATGGATGCGAATATACAAGAATGTATGCGGTTTTATGAAAATTTAGAGATTCACATAAGGCATAGCGGTACATTTCTATTCCCTATCTGACCTTATGATGATTTATATATGTCGAATTTATTTTCCTTTTCTCGAATATATGAAACAAATCACCAAACTCACATAATTATCGTGCACTATAATTATGGAGGTGATTAATTCATATAAATTATTCTATAATTCAAAATTATGTTTTGCGTCAAATATATAAAACTAAAGATCAAAATATCAAATTATAAGGCTCATCGTTCACCCAACACTTATTAACCTAGCCTAGTATAGTAGAAAGAAAAAAACATGAAAAAAGAATCAAAAATCGACATCACCCAATTAATTATGGTTTTAGATCTTCACGCCTTGAGGATGCATTTTGTGTTTTTTGCCTTGTTCTATGCTCTCCAATCTTGAAAACTTTGTCATTTATGTCTCTTTCAAGTTTTTAGATAGTTTTGTAGTTTATATAGATGTCCAGAGATTGGTTTCCATATGAGTTGGAACGAAATAAGGAAACTAGAAATTCGCGCCCAGAAAAATACTATGCGACCGCATTGTATAGTTGAATGCGGTCACATAGAACAATAAATTTCCCCCTAAAATTCTCTGAAACCTTCTATGCAATCGCATGGATTTTAAACTATGCGACCGCATAGTTATAATTAGATAGTCTTCAATATTTTGGTCGTATCTTTCTCACCTGATATTTGATTAAGGCAATTCAATATACGTTTGAAATCTAACTCAAAGAGATACAAATCTTCCAGAAATATAAGTTTTCAAATTCGAAATTTTTCTATGCTAAAAATGGGTCTCAAAATGAGACTAAAAATTCGAAGCATAACTTTTATTGTTAGAAGTTGATATGTGATAGTTTAGGTTCCATTTATTGCATTGATTTTATTGTACATGGAAGTCGTACTTCTCCATTTACTGTTTTTATTTTTATTTTATTCATTTT
>CAIGRP010009136.1:0-37996 GCA_903798385.1 Fraxinus cuspidata | reverse complement strand
GTGAAGTTGCTCGTGCTAGTTCGACTACAAAACTTTTATTACTTTGCCGGATATTTTTTTCATGGAAGGGTCTTTATTACAAGGTTTAGCTCGCACGAGAACCCTGCTTATAGCGATTGTGGTTATGCTGCATCATTGTGGTTCGGCACTTACCGATGTATATATTTTTCTATCCATTTTCTCTTAATTCCTTTTTCTGATTGTTAATTCTTTAATATCACTAACTTATAACATGCAATTTTAGTTTAGATGCTCTTATTTATTAGAAATAAATGTAAAAGAGTAATTAGCACATAACGTTCCCATCTTTCATTGTTATTGTGGAAAACGTCTGTACTTATTCATTTTTTTGGCATTTTCATCTTTATTTCTACATTTCATTATGCAAAATGTCATTTTCATTCATTTTTTCAATTAAAAATTGTAAGATGACGAATATACCTTCTCTTTAAATAAAAACAAAAGGAAAAAGAAAAATCAATTGCAACCATAGTCCCAAAAAAACGTAAATGAGTTTCAAATAAATTATTAAAATGGGCACATAACGTTGATGCCTTTTACTATTATTGCAAAAACGTTTCTATCTTTTTGTTTTTGACATTTTCACTCTTAATTACACATTTGATTATGCAATCCATTCTTTTTATCAATTTTCATCCAATTTCTCAATAAAAAATTATGAAATGACGAATATACCTTCCTATTTAAACAAAAAAAAATCCAAAAAATTAATTACAATTATAGTCTCAATTTTTTTTTTTTTGAAAAGTGCAAACGAGTCTCAATTAAATTTATTTAAAAATTTTAAAAATTAAAAAGTACAAATGAGTCCCAAATAAATTAATAAAAAATTAGAAATAATTTTTTTTATTTAAATAGGAGGATATATGCATTATTTCACAGTTTTTTTTTTTATTGAGAAATTAGATGAAAATGATGGTTTACGCAATCAAATTTGTAAATTAAGGGTGAAAATGAAAATAAATAAATAAATAAAGGTAGGACATTTTCGTAATAACGGTGAAAGATAGGGACATTATGTACTAATTACCCTTTTAATAATTTATTTGAGACTCATTTTTGTTTTTAAAAAAAAATTGGGACTGGTAGCAATTCGTTTTTTTTTTTTTAAGAGAATGAAATATTCATTATTTCACAATTTTTACTTGAGAAAACAGAAGAAAATGACCTTTTGCGTAATGAAAGGTATTCATAAGGGTGAAAATGTCAAAAAATGAAAGATAAAAACGTTTTTCACAATAATAATGAAATGTGAGAACATTATGTGCTAATTACCAATGTAAAATTATGCATATTGAATTTCAATTTGGTGCTCACTCGACGTGTTACCAAGAGGTCATTTAGATGGCTTGAAATGTGCATATAACTAGTGCCTGCATATTTCATTTTATTTTTTTCCCATGATTTTTACAGGATTCATAGGTGGTTTGGTTTAACTAAATATTAGATTCTTAATAATTTTGATAACATGATTGAAAAGTTATTAAAAGTTCTTAATTCCGTGAAATGTATGATTGAAAATGAATCTGAGAAAAAAAATGAAATTTGAAAAATAGAGGACAAATAGGGCTTAGAGTGCTTACAAGCACTTTTTTTAGCACTCTCACCAAACGATCAAACGGACTGGGCTAGGTTGCCTAGATTGAGTGAAAACGACTCGAGAGGAGCCATTTGGTTCTTGACGATCTTACAATTTTTCTTTTGTTTTTGCCAAGGTCAGCGTGCCAAGAGCCTAGCTACTTAGATTTCTCATGGAAACCTTTATCGGGTGATGTAGACGAATGTCTATATTTGTTCAAAAGTTATAGTCCATGACACCAATGCAATACATCATATGCATCCAAAATCAAGTCCAAGAATCCATTTCAAGTCTAGTCCATTTCAAGAGTATTCATGCGTTATTGAGTCTGGGTCGAGTTGTGATGGTTTGATTCTCTTATACAACCAAGCATCCCTTCTCACCGAAAACACAGAATCCATGTTTTATTGTCCTAGATTGAATGTATTTAGTAGATGGTATTGTGTTTGTCCCGTCTTTCCATGTTTGTATAAAGAAGATAACTAATATGAATGCTATCAAAACAGGAATCTTGTCTTGATTTTGCAAAATCGTACGGTGTGGCGGCATATTTCTGTCCCGGAGATCAAATTAATATCATGAATTTTAATTACCAAGACGTGTATGGGAGACATGGCATTGGTACTTGGAGCAGTAATTTTTTCATCCACGTGTCTCACCTTCCTTGTTCTAAAGCTTGAAAAACATTAATTCTTGCAAAATAGAAAAGGATGCTTTTTTACATATGACATGAAAGTATGGACAACTTCGCATGGTTTTTGGAAATTTAAAAAGTTACGCCTAATATTAAGAAATAGTTTTTGAACACGTAGAATAATTTTGTTCCTTCACAAAAAGCAGAAGCAAAATCAGAAATCCCGCAAAACAAGCTCTATAAAGAGTGTTTGATATGATGTAGTTGTCTTATAATTTGGTTCTGCTGCCAATCCAAATCATTGAAGATCGACTTACTTCTATTGTGAAGGTAAAATTTCTGAGAGCAAATTAACGTAGTTCTTAAGATATACAAGAAACGTGTTATTACATATCAAATATGTCATAGTCTGGACTGCAAGTCCTCGGTGTCTCAACCTCATTACGCTAAACCTACATTTCTTAATGTTTTGTCAGCTGTAAAAAGAGCAAGTGGTAATTATTCTATGAAAATAAGTTACCCACCCACGTTCTAGTAGCTCTTTATTTGATGCTGCTAATGCTTCTACCTTGTAATCTGCAAATTCAAACTCACCCCAGAAATATTTTAGGACCCTGTCCCTACTGTCATTTGAATTCAAACTTAGACAAAGCTGCATTTTCACAAAAAAATTAACAACCAAATCTTACACAGAAATAATAAATTATTTTCTCTTGAGAAATACAAGATTCTAGTTCAGATTGAGTTGAAAAGATGTTTAGAATACTTTTCAAACTGACTTAAAAGGCACATATAGCTCTGCTGATTCACAATATTGTCTATTTAATATATGTTTATACCAGCATGTTTTTCTCTTTTATTTATTTGAATATGATCAAGGTTCCAGCTCATATATCTGAGCTGATACATTTCTTGGAACAACGGGTATAGTAGATCCCTTCAGTCTTATTCTCAATAAATTTGTGGTCGACTCTGTAAATCCTTCTTTAGACATAGTACGGTCAACCAGCTTGTCTTATGAACACCGCCTTTATTTCTTTAATACAGCGAGCTACCATTTTTCATAATATATAAAGAAAAAGCAGTTATTGGGACTCTAGCTTTGACTCTGGTTTGAACTTTGAACTCTATAAAAACCCATAATGTGTCCCTTTCAGTTGGCGAACAAAAAGAATTTTCAAGAACAAAAAATTTCGTACAAATGGCGTCTGTAAATTTTGCGGGATTAATACTGTGTTTTATCTTCATTTTGCTTTCCCTACATAGCCCTGCTGCAAATGGAAATGAGGGAACTGGAGAATATGAGTCTTTTCACTATGTAAGTTTCTTTATTCCTTTAGTTGATTTTTGTACTTAAAAATGGAAATAATAATTGTTGAAAATACTTAATGCAGGATGTTCATGAGGATATTTCTATTGCTCCTCTTGAAGTTAATGGAAGAAAGAGTATAGGAGGAAGAAAAATTCTGTTAAAAGTATCGTCCATGCGCAAGGTCGAGAAAGAGCAAGGACACGAACAACCATCAAGTATTTCAGGTATAGATTTTATTCTGAATTCGTTAATTTAAAATGAATCAAATCTGCCGACTGGATTTTAGTCCAGGACGATCGGTTGAATTCACTTGTAAACATTTTATGTTCTCTGCAACAGGGAAATATAGACCTGCTTACCAGAAGAACACTGATGAAATATTCGAGCAAAAGAGACAGAAATCTGATGGCATAGGGGCTCCAAGTGATCCCAACACTGGAAATGAAAACGAGTTTCACAAAAGTAATCACAAGACTCGTGAAAAAGATTATTCGCGTGCATTTCTTGAGGCAGCGGACGAGGTTGTAAACCTGATGCGCAAGGACTATAAGGGTGCAGATTGGCCTCGCCGGAAGCCACCAATTCATAATCACGAGCCAACAGATTAAAAACAGATTACGAATAACGTACTTGTATAGGTTTAGACTTTACAATTTTGCCCCACAAGTGAAGTCACCTGACAGTAACAACTGTATTTTGTTATAGGATTGTGTTTATGTACTCTTTACTTAAAATTATCGACTAGAAACTTGTTAACTTTGTACAATGTACGCTATACATTTACTCTCAAGTCTTTTTTCCTGATTATTAAACTTCTCAAGTTTATGTTTCTATCTTTTGAAATCAGTAACTTCAATGTCCTAGTACACGTTCCTTCGAATCTGTACAAGGTCTTTAATGTTTTTAGGAATGCGAACAGAAGTACCGTTGATACAGCGGGTTCCAACAAACTTAAATACAGCTTCTGTTACATGAAAGCCATCCCAGAAATAGTGTCTGTCCGGCTCATGGCATGCCGGCAGTAATGGAATGCAGCCTGAAGTCCCATTAGCCCGTGTAATGCAGCACGGATTACTCGAGTCTTCTAAACCTGTAAATAGCAAATAATTTTTTTTAATATCAATCTGATCAATTGTACTGAGTTTTATGCGTGACATTAGAATTGGTTACCATAATTTGATGGATTTATGACGGCATCATAGCTAAGCATATGAACTCGACCCAAGTATAAATTCTGAGTCTTGCAAGGTTGATGTCAAATTCTTAAGCAAGGTGGCTAACTGGTTGTTAAAGATTATTGCGAGCTGGTTTATCTTCTCCACGCATCGTCCACTGGGCTTAAACTTCCTTGTAACTGATGGAATGCATCCAATAGGTCCAATTTCAAACATTATAATTTTCCTTGCTCCTATTTTGTACAGTCTCTGCACTCGAAACAAATACTCAGTATTCTTATCTTAGGTTGGCAGTGTATTTAAGGATCGTGTTGTGGGCCATGCTCGGATCGACAGTTGAGCTCAGACATACGTCAAAGGCTTGATTGTAGAGGACCACGACCTGCGTAGGTCTGTCAATATTTATAGGGCCGTACCTGAAATTGTTGGGATACATTGTCTATGAGAAGTTTGGCAAAAGATTGAGGATCATAACGGCCTTTTGGTGTTAATAACTGTGGTTTAATATAGTTGAGGTAGTCATTGCTGCCATAGCAATGACAAACACTGATTTTGACAAATAATTTGAAACTTCGGACGAGGTTTTGTAGTGCTTGGGCAATTCCAGTTCAACCGTATGGTTAAACAAGTCAATTTGCTCAACGAAATTCAAGCATTTACCCTGCAACAATTCAAATAATTAAAAAAAAAATCGAGAAATTGCATGAGAAATATATATTCACTCATTGAAAAAAAAAAAAAACAACATGCATGGCCTGAAATGCTACCAACTAAATCAGGAAATATTTTTCCGTTCGTAAATCTTCCGGTGGCTCCTCCGTTAAAATCTACACCGTAGGGCGGAAAATTCTCCTTGGATAGAGTTGGAAAAAAAAATTAGTATTCCCACTTTCGAACAAAGAATCACCAAAAATGTATAATGCAGGAGCAGTAGGAGAATCAGAACTCCCTGAAGATATGTACAACAACAACATCATAATCAGAATCATAAATTTTGAATTTCTCCATTGCCTTCTTTTCTTTTCCGGCGCACGAAAAATCAGAAATGGTGTGCAAAGAGAAGCTTTTTGAAAGGACAGATATGCCTAACTTGAATATAAATAGAGTCGGTGTAATATGAATAATGTTATCTATCATTAATAAAAATGTATGACAGTTTAGGTGACAGTGATCCCATTCTGATAGTACAAATTACACAACTGGTGAAGTATCTATATTAATGATGTTACATTACTCTGCAATTATATCTGAATGCATGTAAATGAAAATCATACAGTCAACTTTATAGGATGATACTTCATTTGTAATTTTATGGCAAAGTCAAAACGATACTTCACCCACAATGTTATATTTGGTGCTCTTTAATAATTGACTAGTTAGTGTATGTTTGGTAAGGTATAAATTAAAATTAATGTTATTTTATATTGTGGGTCCCCAAAAATGTGAATAATAAGTGATGATAGTTGTGAATCCTACGAAATGTGTAAATTAAAATCACTTCCAAGTGTTTCAGTCAAAATCTTTTTCTAAATGTACAGAGCAATGGGAAAAAATAAAAATAAAACCGTCAATTATTATAATTTATTTTTATTTTCTACTGCATTTTGATGTGATCTTAATACACAGAAGTTAATAATATACATTATAGACATCTCATTAATTATAGTGGGTAATATTTCATTTGAACTTTCACTAAAATCTCAATTGGAACGCTAAACTTCAATTTAATTTCAAATTTTAATACCGAGTTACATTCTGTCATCTATCTTTCCTTAAATTGATGAGAATTTCTTGATTAGTATCCACATTGTAACTAAGCTTCCAAGTAAATGATATATGGCACTCTAGAAATGAAAATTGTAAAATGAAGGTTTTTTCAGTGTCTATAGATTTAAAGATTAAAATGTACTTTTTATTTAAAACCTTTTTATGATGCAACACTGGTAAGTTGGTATATCACTTAGCCAATTAAACAATATCATTAATTTGGGATATGACAAGTGACATGATGGTAAAATTTGAAATAAAATTAAAGTCAACTACTCAATTGAAACTAAATAGATTTTTAACGACCCAATTGATACAAATTAAAATTTAGTAACTCTATTGAAATTTTGGTGAAAGCTCAATGACCGCAGGGCCCAATTTCAAGATCTTACATTGTATGTGTCTTAATTTAGGCCCATGTATGGAAATTGGGTTACCCCATAGTCCATGTTGTTAAATGGGTTTTGTTGGCCAACTTGTGGAGCCTAAGAATTGTCTTACTTGAGTAAAAACGATTTTTGAGCCCTTCTTCGGGTACGGTTTATAACTTGTTTATAATCGATTAGATTACTTTTGATCCACTTATATTATCTATTTATCAATTACTTATTTTATATAATATTTAAATTTTAAATCGATTGTCAATTAAGTAATTTTTGTTAGTTTGTGAATGATAGGTGGCTGGAACGTAAAATGACTCAATTGAAATTTCACTTGCTACCCTAACATCTTTTTCCATAAAAAAGGAGAACCCCATGAAGAAATCTTCCTTTCCAAAAACAGGAAAAACGACTACTACTTCAAAAATTGCATCTGCTAGTGCCATCATTTCCCTTATTGTGGAGCGAGTGAAGTGCTTATGCCCCTTTAGAAATACGGACGAGCCAAAGAGAAGTCATAGCAACGAGCTAACTGTGTTAAAACTTCAAACACAAAGCTCGCGAAGGCTTCGAGCGAACTCCACGTGTGCCGAAAAACAGATTAGAGTAATTTTCATCTCCATTAGAAGTGAATAGTTAAATCAAGCCTTAGTTATGCAGAAGTCACACATGTAAGTTTGCTTGGACTTCCGGACTACGAGAATTCTTAATTGCTTGTCAAAGACCTGATTTTTCCTCATATATCATTCTGTAGTTTTTGATTTAAAGCTGTGCAAGTAAGAATATGAAATACATGAGTTATGTATGATCAAAGGAACCTTGTAAGAATCACCCACTTCTCAATGCTTCATCCATTGGCCGCAAACATTCTTGTGGGTTGGAGTAAAAGTAATCTTCTACCTTCGGTTTATCTGAAATCACAACTCGACTCTTTGGACACCCAGTACGGTTTGCATGAACTTCCTTTATAGTCGATGAAAACTCGTCCCAGCTCAACAATCCATTTTCGTATTGATCGATCAAATTGACCAAAACTTTTCTGTCCAGTAGGATGGTCTTCTTGAAACCTAGATATCTGAAAGATTTTGAATTACACCAAACTAACAACTTCAGTCACAATGATATAAAAAATGATACATTCTATACGAGTAGAGTACCTGCGGTGTCCTTCAACAACTTTAGCCATATTCCCATCATATGTGGGAACAAAGACATCACTCTCCAACGAGACGAGATAATCGAGAGCTGCCATCTGAGATGAGTGGTTCCGGGAGAACTGCAACTCTGAAGGCTCTAACAATTTCTCCTTTCTAACCTGTTGTACAAAATTCAAGCTGCAGGTTAAAGAGTACTGTCCATAATACAAGAAAAGTATTTGTGAATATCAATCCAAGGAGGCGAAAAACCGGATAATGTTACTGACTAGATTCCAAAATGCTGCTGCCAAAGGTCTCAATCTCCTCTCTCGGCCGTAAATTTCACCAGCAGCTATGTAAATTTGAACGTTATGATCAACGCCAAGTGCAGTTAGTACTAAAGCAGCTTCTTCAGGTGTCAAAGGGCATAAACCTTCTCTTCTTTTGAGTTCAGAATCTATGGCTTTCTCCTTCCACCAAGGATTAGCATATCTAATTGTCATTGGTTTTCCACCGGTCAATAAGAGATCACAGTTTGAATACTTATATGTGAAAAGAAAATCTTTTTACGGTTTTACCTCATTCTCGTCAGTTCATCCACCTCCTCGTTGCTGCACCCTCGAGTGCAACCAGAAAATGATAGCATGTCCATTTCATATCTAAGATGGAGGACCAAGAAAGGGCCATTTTGCCTCAGAATCCTGACAACTTTTCGACCCAATTCCTCTATCCGGGCAGTGAATCTCAGAGAATGAAAATTAACTCTACAGCGCAGCTTCTGAATCTCGAATGGTAAACCATTATTAGCAAGCCGAGCATCAGTTCTATTCAGATGTACTACTTTATGACTTTTAAAAAGGGGAAGAATCTGTCAATGAACATCATGACATTAATTTTTGTACACCATCTTTGAAGCAAAAGAAAATATTTTGGCTTGTATCTTAAAAACAGTAAATAACCTGTTGATGGTAATAAGAAATGTTTGACCAACTGATAGGAGGTAACTCGTAGAACTTTCCAAGTTCAACCTTTCGTTTAAGTCTTGGTGGAAGCTCTTTCAATATCCGGACCTCATCCCTCAAAGATGAAATGAAATGGTTGACATCAAATATGTCCTGGAAATTGCTGCCATTTGGAAAGAAATTTTTAACGAATATGATGAATAGCAATTCAAAATTCAGGGCGATTGTGTAAAGGGTATTTCAATATTACCTCGGATCAGCCCAAAATGAAGTTTTATCCAACTCCGGTACAATAAGAGTAACGTTAAGATGTCTGGCAATAGCAACCATGTCACATATCTTCACAGCAAAAGGGAAAGGCGAATGAGATTAGCAGGAACAAAGTCATAATACAAGAAAATCGTAACAAATTGAAGGCAACTCACTGCTGCTCGCATTTGATTGAGTCCACCATTGCAAGAAACAACAAGATAACCATTGTTCTTATAGACCCCTGCAAGCAATGAAACCAGGTTCAGCAAATAACTCCAAAATCGAACATATCATATCAAAGATCGACCATCAGAACATCTAATCTGCATCGGTTATAGAACTAGTGAAATTTCTAATAGTGAACTAAAATACAGGGGATCAACTTTGAATCGCAGAACACATTGCACAGAGATCAGTAACGAATTATCGGTATCAGATAACACAGAGCAAATTAAAATTCAAGCATAAAATTCCCTGTCATGTACAATAACAAGTCACGTAACAGTGGAAAGTGAAAAGTTAAAAGGCCAATGGCTCACTCTTCGGAGGAAGCTGCACTTTTCGAAGTGGAAAAGACACATTAGCCTCTGTGTGTGCATCAGGAGGATTGGAACAAGAAGGCCAACTCTTCAACAAGTTGGGTCCCCAGACCTCTCCTAATGCCACCAATTGAATTATACAAGTCCATAGCAATAGAGTAGTGATTGCCCTCAAAATCCATATCTTCAATTTAGCATGAGAAGTTGTAAAAAACATGGTATTTTCTACTCCCACTTCACCCAAAAACCTCATCCTCGTAACCCAATTCCTCTCCTTCACTTTAATCTTTTCATTGCTGTCTTTCAGTTTACACAATAAAAAAACTCACTTTCAAACAGATGAAATTGAATTTCAAGGCCCTTTAAGTTACTGATGCTCCTAGTGCCAGTTCTTATCCCTAAAGGACAGTGAAGAAAAAAGGACGAACCAAAATGAAACCAAGATTATGAATTGATGATGTTTAAGAATAATATATAGCAGAAAAAGATGAACTCCTATGGACAGATTTTGATGCTATTTTTACGCCAAAAATGACGAATCTAAGGCGTTAATTGTCATTTAATACATGACCTCGAAATCCCAAAAAAGGAAAAATTAATAACTTTGTTAATTATGAGTTATGACTACAATTAAGATTCCTGACTATGAGAATGCTTAAACTTTTTTCTGAGTCACATTCATGCACAAAGAGAAACTTCTAAGTTCCATCAAACGTACAAACAGATTGTCTTTCTCTCGTGTTGTAAGTCGTGAAAATCTTGAATTTAGTATAAAGCAAACCGCTTTTTTCCCCCAAATTCAAAGTTATCCTACAAATTGCTATTTGAGTTGAAAACTGAAAAGTTACTTATTTTAGGTCTGACTTGATGATTAACTTGTGACTAAGCTTCTAAGCCACTTTTATTATTTGTATTTCCTTTTATTCACATTCTAATCATGAAGTGTGCAGTCCACATAAACCGCACTTAGTCGAAAATCCTCATAATTCTTTACAAGTCACTCTTTCTGATTTTGATGGTTTCCATTCAACACGTAAATATAGTTTTGTCTTTATAGAATTAAGTTGAGAAAGACGCAATATAAATGTCATAGAAATACTGAGAGCGGTTAAAGAAAATTCGAACACGAATTATCGTGTGGAATTAAAAATATAAATTGTGTCCTTTTTTAATTTCTTTTTTGAGTTATGTTGAATGACATGTGCATTAGTTAACTCAGAAAGAATTGAAAATATTTTGCAACTCGTGATTTATACTTGTGAACCAAACAGAACCAACCCAGACAAAAAACATTTGTTTTGGACTCTACAAAGGTGACAAACTGCCCGTGACATATTTTTCATTTCTGGCAAAACAAGTAACAAGTACACTATTTGGCTTTGAGCATGGTGTGAAATTCTTCACCATGTTTTGGATAAGCAAGGAAAGTTTTTTTTTCTATTCATATATCATTGTTGTAAAATAATTATCTTCGCATATGTATTACGTATACCATCGATCAAACCTAACGTGGACATAAGTGGTGTATAGAGGTTGTAAACTATTGCCTTGATGTGAAGTTCTGGGATTAAGTATTGTAACAAGTGTAATTCACATGTTTAGTTGTCAACGTTAAGTTTCAAGCCAACAAGAGAAAGTTCAAGATGACGTCAAGTCATTATGCTCCTCATACCGTGGGTTTTGATGATATATGTCATTTACTAATTGTATAATAATTAATGAATGATTTTAACAAAAACTTAGGGAATCTTTAGCTTATCTTAGTTAATTAACTATGAAAGAGGGTCGCGATATGTTGATACCAAATTTAAAATTTAATTTGGTTTTAAATCTTATAAAAATGTTACATCACATTGAAACAGTAATACAAGCTATCTCATTAAGACAAGTACGTCACTTCAAATTTCAACACCTACTTAAAAACAAAATTACCATTTCCAACACCACCCCCCCCCCCCCGCCCCACCAAAACAAAAACATAGCATTATGTGTATGATTTGATTTGCACATATCTATGTACCAACATATAAATCACGTAATCATGTATTCCGTGTCATTCGATCACTTCAAATTTCAACACCTACTTAAAAACACAATTATCATTTTCAACACTCCCAAACATAGCATCATATGTATGATTTTATTTGCACATATCTATGTACCAACATATAAATCACGTAATCTTGTATTGTGTCATTCGTTATGTCAGTTATATCAATTCACGATTGACATAAAATGAATCAAATAGAAAAATTAAGTAGTCTCTCCAGTTTTTTCATTATGTGCTGATATTATATTGAATTAGTGGGATAAATAAGATTGGGATAAATGAGTGGGAAGGTATTTAAATGCCCCATAGAGATGATAGTGAACTTAATGCACTAGTCTTGCCCCATAGAGCTGAATCACTTGAATTACGTGATCAGAACGTGATGTTGTAATTGAAATAATTTGTTTCCATTAAGGCATGAGTTGAAACCTGAATTTGATAGTACAAATTGACGATAATTGATAGTGGTCACCCCCCCACATATTGTGGTTGGAATTTCAGTCCGATTTCCTTAATGGGATAGACAAATTCAATTGGTGGTAGAATGGACAATGACCTAGAAATAGAAAAGTAAATAAAAGTAGAAGGGATTCGTGTACAAAAATAACAAATAAATGAATTTGGTTTCATAGCTTACCGTCCAATTTTTTCTCTCTCTTTTAAAGATTTAATAGACTTGTTTAATTCACATGGGCAATTTGATGCTTCCATTTCATTACTGACATTAAGAGTGGAAATTATTAAAGCATTAATATTCACAAGTGGCAGGGTTCAGATTTTTCACATGGAAATGAATGCACATAGAAATAGTATAATCACACCTACCTAGGTTAATTTGATACTTGAAAATTTGGTGAGAGACGTTCGACTTTCCATGATTTATACAAATTATCAACATATTGCAACCCTTCTCTTCTATTTTAACTCCAACATCAACTATATAGAAACATAGAAATAATTACTAATACAAATTAGCTAGGTGAAGGCATTATTGAAGGAAAGAGATGATCGGTCTGTAGGGTAGCTCATTTGGCCACGTCTCTTTGAGTTCTTCCTATTGTTTTCCTTTGTCTTTCGCTCCAAGTTGAAAGTCGAATTGATTTAACAGAACGTCTTACTAAAGAAAGAAATCCAACCTGGACTGCGTGAACAGGATTTCATTCAAGATACAACAATGGAATAAAAAACCCTTGCAAATTTGAATTTGTTTACAGACTGGTATTCTTCAGGTTTTCCCACCATTAATAGCAGCGTAAACAAAATCCTCACATCGAGTAAGGCCACCACTTAATACATCGGATAAAGCACCGATTATGTCAAATGCCTCCTGCAGATCTGTAGCAGAAGTCATATCATCCAGCCACGTCAGCAACTCCTTGGAGAAAGCCACCATTTCTTTCACATTTAATAGTTTCTCTTTCATCGTCAACTCCCAAGCTTCCAATTGTCTACTTTCGTCTTCCCCTTCTGCTTCCTTGGAGGTCGTCCCTTGTGTTTGGGCATTGACTAAACCGGAAGATTTTCCAACTTTGAAGAAATACTGCAGCTGCTCAATCAAGCCAGTATAAACAAGCATCGGTTGAATGGTGGAAAATAACTCATTAGATTCTACACTTTCTGCTGAGAGGCTGCTTGCACTCGTATCTGATTTCAGTGAGGAGCGATGCATCGAGCGTCCATGACGCTGCATGTATCCATGGTGTATTCCACACTGTAGGAAAGCACGTCGATGTTGCAACCAAGACTCGTATGATTCTGACAGTAGTGAGCTCACCATCATGAATTGAACAGTTTCCTCTGTCCCACTGGATGGCTGGGTACCAGGAGAAGACATTTTGGATTCTGATGTAGGCGAGGACAAATAGGTATTGATAGATTTGGCCATGTTATGCCGCTGGGAAGAGTCGTGATCCAAAAGGTGCCATGCCATCTGTATCATGAAAGGTAAAAATTTGGAGTTGCTTTCCTTGCCGCCACCTCTACTATCTGCACTGAATGATGCGCGCGTGGCAAAACGAGCTAGCATCTGCCATATTTCAATATGCAATTAGACAAGTGCAAAAGTACAGAATAAGGAACAAAAAAAATAGTGGGAAGTTGTAAACTCAAATAGAACAAATGAAAGAGGCAGCTTACCAAAACAATGTCATTCGTCAACAACCGGAGTCTGCTTCCATCAGCACGTCCAAGAGCATTAAGATAATCCCAATATTGGTCAACATATCTTACGTATTGTACGATAGGAACAGATGGACCTCTCAATGGAAATAAATTATTGCAGAGTGTCTCGTTGTTTCTGAGGGCTGCTCCATCCCATTCCTTCTTTGGATTCTTAAGGGCAGCATCTGCCCTTTTAGCCTCTTGATGGCACTGGAAATGTATGATATTGAAATGACTCACGGTCGTGTAAACACAATCTCCACGAGTACTTCCTGCAGTTCCAATGCCCAGGTTCACCCGCTTACTGTAAGTGTATACACCCAATAAATCAGTAGGTCGCAACCGGTAGCCCTCTCTGCAAACCATGCAAGCTAGACCGTCTTCCTCCTCAACATCTTCAAAACCTTCGAGGACAGGATGAGCTACTACAATTCGTTCACCACCACCTGAATCCAGTTCTTGACGCATACCAAGTCCCTGGTAAAAATAGAACGATATTACCACCAATAAAAGTTCACCATCACTATAACTCATGTTAACGTGAAATAATTCCTGAATTCACGTCTGCTTTATAAGATACATAATATATCACAAACAAATCTTTACTGTCTTAAGAGAATGTAGAAGAGACTAATGCACCTTCATGAGGCTGTAGAAAGCTTTCAAATGACAAGAAAACTCCACAAGTAAAGCTTCTGAATTAATTTTTGCAAATTAATGATCCATGTTCAACTCTTTGTTTCATCAAAACCTTGTCCGTTAACACTACAATTACATGGTTCAAGAAAAGAATGGACAAAAAACTCCATTCCTAAATGAATATTACAGAGATCATTTTAGTACCATTAGGTAGCAAAGAAGATGACTGCAATTCACAGAGAAATAAACTGTTGTAAGAGAGGCAACTGCAAATGAGTTCGAGAAGAAATACCTGAAGCAACTCCTCTCGTTTCCTTAGAGCTCGACGCCTCATCTCATCACGAGTAGCATGTCGTAACTGGCGCACTTTCTCTGCCAGGAAACTATCACCGTTTCTATCCTTGTCACTAAGAGTGTCCAACAAATTTTCAGCCCTTGCCCCAATCTCATTTTCACCAGAAACGCCCTCCAAAGCATGGAGCAAAGGTAAAATTCCTTCTTCGTCAATACACCTTTGAGTGGCCAAGTGACCCATGGACAGCCCCCTAAGCATTGAAAGTATAAGTGGAACAGAAGGCATTTTCAACCCAGATGTCCATTCTGCACTAGATTTAAAGCCTGCCTGCCCAGTGAACACAAAACTTTCCTTCAGATGTCGCACAGCAACACCAGTTATCCCCTTCTCCAGTATAATATCCTTCAACCTCTCTCCACATGAACTTGTCTTCAGTGATTCTGAGACTCTGATGAAATTCTCCAGGGCAAACTTTTGTTTGGCTGCCAGCTGAGCGATTTTTTCATCCTTAGGATTACCTTCATAATGCCTCTGCAACCTGTCAAATTCCCTCCAATTCTGCAAGTACGGATCAAAATGCTGGACGAGAGCATCCATGGCCGCAGGTTCTCCATAAGTCAAGTATGGTAAAATTCTGGCAACCATCTCTGTGTTCCTCTGCTGTTTACTTGACTTCTTAAGTCCTGAAGGATGAGATAATCGTTCCAAGAACATGAGAACTATTTTCTTAGCCTGTTCACTGCTACCTGTATCTTCGGTTGAGACTGTAACCCCTGGCGTGATGTTAATATTATCACTCTCATTTGCTTCCAGCGTTAAAGACTCCACAATCAAGAGAATACCCTCGGCCGGCTCCATTGCATCGACAGAGAAGGCGCGCCTTGCAGTTTCAAGGAGTAGACCTAAAGCTCCCAATCTTAACAATGCTCTCCTGTTTTCCCTTATTTTGCAACAAAGCATTAACAGGTTAAGCACAGAGACCAAGTGCTCTTGGTTGGACTTCAAATCATCTCGCAGGCGCTGTTTAATCAAATGCAGTATTAGAAAAAATTATTATAGCATGTTCAAAACTAGGAATCGTAAAGCATAGTGGAATACAGCCAGAAGTTTGAAGAAAAAAAAGTAAAAGTAAAAGTATATTAAAACAAACAAGTGAAGGTCTATCAAAGTAACTTGCATACCTGAACCATGCTCAACAGAATTTCAAGTCCCCCACATTCTCGGACAGCACCTGCTATTGCAAATTCAACCTCAGGGTCTTGGGATTCCTCTCTATCCTCATCCAATTCTTTGATCATCGGCTCTGTAGCTTCACCATCCAATCCCTACAATTTGAAGAGCTTATCATTTGAATGCAAGAAAAGGAAAAATATTACGTCTTTCCAGTATCAGAGTAGAGAGAGCAGACACTTTGGACCACCATAATGTTTCCACATAAGACAATCATAGGAAGGAAAAACCCAGATATAACTGCGTAGCCTATTACATTACGACTGTAGAAGCAAACCTGTAGGCGGTAAGTCACTGTCATTGGAGGACATTCTCTGGTAGATGTGACTGTATTAGTGGATGGGAATGCTGTCCCAGCTGATGTATTTGAAGATTGACCATTTAATTTCTTCCAAACTTGCTCATAAACTTGAGCAATACTCAAATCGAGGGAGATGATATTTCCAGCAACTAGCAGTTCCATGCCATAGTCATCTTCAAGGAGACCTAACATATCCAGCTGGTGGCAAATTTTATTTTTGACATCACGCATGAGTGGACCGATCTCAGCACTTGAGTATGGATTCTTGGTCATTGATCCCCTAATAAATTCCTCCTGTGTGTGTGCCTTGTTCAATATCAAAAGATATACAGGCTCTGGTTTTGATGGGCAAATCAAATTGCAGAGCTGCTCCAAGATAAACTGCACAGAGCATCGAAAAAGCCGGTTTATTTTAGTACAACCAAACACATGGTCAGATCATCACTTCCGAACTTCTATTTACACCAGTTGAAAGTAAAAAAGAAAAAATGGGTTTCTCCAAATAAAGTCATCACAAGTAAATTAGTAGGAGCTAGTTTATTTTTTTTTCTTTCCAGGCCCAAAGGGTTGTCAAACATCGAATCATAATCATTTTTTATTGTGCACCTCAAATTAACCCTATCAATTTGTGCCAAATAGGACAATTCTGGCTAAAGCCCAAAGTCAAGAGGCAGAAGGGAGAACTTCGCTACATACCAAAGAATTACGTCCTTTTCTCTCCTCTCCATGAATTTGTAAGCCACCTATACACGCCTGTATGAACTTCCTTTTATTTTCATTGCTCTCAAGCAGAAGACCGTCAAGAAGTTCTTTCAGAAGTCGATTACAATCACTTATGAGCTTCGTCTTCTGAACAATTAAGCCCCTGATCACAATAAGTGCCTCAAGAATCTCAGATAACAATTGTTCTCTCATCAATCTGCCACAACAAAAAAATTATGTGACTTAAAAATATTGACAAAAAAGTGCCATTATGTATCAATCGTGCCAAGCACTAACCTCGATCTGATATTAGGTACCTCCAAAAATTTACCAAGGAGCTCTATAAGTTTATGAAGAATAAAACCTTGTGAGATATCAATTCGGAGGCTCCTCTCTAAGGATTCAATATTGTTCACTTCCTGGGTGATTAGCTTACATATGGTGCTCAAACATCCTCTTACAGTCAAGAAAAGACGTGCATCATCTGAATCTATCATTTTAAAGAGCAATTCAAAATATTCTGCAGCATTTTCCCCTGAGGAAAGAGTGGCTGGTAACAAAGACATTAGCAAGTTTAGCAACTGAAATCGTCTCAATGAACTCTGGCCACAAAGCAGACTCACTAGCATGCACATCTCAGATCTTATAGACTGTGAACAAGCACTCAATATGAGTTCTGTAACCCATGATCCCAGTTCAAATGATCTTATCTCACTTTGAGCTGTCTTACAAGCACGCCGCTTCCATCTGAGAGCATATTTCATGGCCAGGTAATCATTCCTCTGCGCCCGAGACTTTTGGCCACATCTTACCGCGGTAGAAACTTTGTATTGTCGCCTAACAAAATCAAGATAAGAAGCTCCTTTTTCCCATTCAGAATAGTTTAGTAACTGAATCTCTTGAGTCTTTGGATGACCACCCCAATTCTTCTCTAGTGGCTCTGACGACTTACTTCCATTGATCACCCCACTAGATCCAGAGATATTAGAGTTGCTTTCATCTTTTAAATTTGAAACTGGAGCAGGCTTTCCGGTCACTGGCTCTTCATCCACTGTATCAGGTTTTGGGGGAGTACATGCCTGAGATATAATCTTCAGACAGGGAAGGATAACGTGCTCAGACACAGCAGGATGTTTTCCACCCAGTTTAATGGATTTAAATAACAACTGGAAGACAATTCTCAGCCTAGACTCCCAAAACTCATCTGTTAAAGAACACACATCTGAAAGCACCATCAACTCTTCGCGTACTGCCAAAGCAATGTCCATAGACCGGTTATGTTCAAGACAGTAGATTACCTTCTTTTGCAGTAAGCTATTCAACTCTGCCACAGCATTCACATCCCCCTCCGAAAAAGCGCAGAGCGCTGCCCTGGCTTGGACACGGGCCGTTTTTGGGCCCTGATGTATATTGTTTTCAAACAACTCACGTAAAATGCCAGAAGCAACAAGTTGCCTCTTGGAGCTTGGATGTTTCGATAGCACTTGTAATAACTCAAGACATTGTGTAACGAATGTAATAGCACACCCATAGCAACTATTTGGAGATCTTGACACAACAAATCTGGAGGCAGTAACTGCATTATTGGATTGCTTCTGATGCAAATAATTCATCAAAACTCGTCTGAGACCTTGAAGAGTCTGAACACTTTTGCTCACAGAATCAAAAGCTGCCTTGCATTTCTCACCATAAAGGACACCAAGAAGAGCAATTTTACGATTAATCTTGCAGGAGGGGCCAGGCAGAGAGACCATCATTTGCTGAACAGAATCCTTCTGCTGAGAGTCCATCTCATTCTCACCAATGCTTGACACGATCTTCAGCAAAGGTTTCTTGAATCCCAAAAGCTGTTGGTATCGCCGATGAGCATTTTCTGATTCAGATTCTATTGCAGCCAATCCTCTTTTCATATCTTCGTCATTTTCCATGCTATCAAAAGTAAAACTTGGCTTAGCCATAAAATTAAATTCAAAACGACCATATTTACTGTACCCGCACTCATTGCACAAAAAGGAATCGAGATTTTCGTAATTGATATTACGGCATTGCCTGCACTGATAAGCATTCTCATGACAGTTGCCACAAATTCCATGCTTGTCAGTGACAGGTCGACTGCAACGTGGACACTGCAATGGTTCAAGGGATAATTCTTGAAGATTTTCATAGAAAGAATCCAACTCAATCATAAAGTTACACGCCGTTATCGGAATTGGGAAGTCCACTTTTAGCTCTCTCTGATTGAAAGCAAGATGGCAAACCTTTGCCCGCTTCCAAAGTGACCAATTATTTTTCAACTCCGACAAGTCTGCAACTGGTCTGTTGTTATAGTACAGATTCAGAACTTTTACCGATTTGGACTTGCGAGCATCATGAACATTCATGGTCACACTCTGAATGGTGTAGCTACCAGTGCATTTCACAATAATACGATTATCAGTGAACTTTGTTTCCGACTTCAAACTTTCTAGCTTCATCCTGCTATATGGGACCTCAGGAGAGCTGCAGGCAACGCAAGGTTCGCTCTCAAGATAGTAACCATCAAATTCTACCAAACCACTCAAGGTGTTGTATATGCGTGAATTGGGATGATTGGCCAAAAGCTCATTTTGTAAGTGTAGCGTCTCAAATATGCATTTAATCACATCGGGGGTCAAGCATTTGTCGACAATTTCATTTTCCTGTTGTTTTAAATTGTTATCTGGCATCTTCCCGAGTAAGGAGGTGATGAGTTCCATATATTCAACAATATTTTGACCATACAATGGCAAGCATTTCACTTTCTGCAAGAGGACAGTCAACATATCTTCCTTGAATCCATGTTTCCCATTATGCCAGGCCCCAAGCAGAACGGACTTGGCTTCTCCACGCACAGAGCTGGAATTCCATTCTAACAAAAATGTGTCAATAAATTGCCTTAAGCAATCACCACACCGGTCAGTAAAAACATTTAATACCGGTTCCATATCCATGTAAGACTTCTCCATGAGAGATTCACTTCCATCTTCTCCTTTCTTCTTTTTCTTTGAGTCCAGGGATTGTACCCCCAACTTATTTGAGCTGACACCTGCATCTCCTCCAACTTTCTGCAAAGAGTGACTCGTCTCCTTCCCAGTATAAAAAGCCAAATTCAAAAGTTTCAAAGCCTGAACAACACACTCTTCTCCAAAAGAAAAAACTCCACTCATGAGAAAAGGCAAGAGATCACCATGCTTCAAGCAATATTTCTGCCAATTCCGAGGTCGTGCTGCAGCTACTTCGGCTACAGTGGAGAGGCATTTCACAATCTTGACACCTCTCTCATATGAGATGGTATTTTGAAATCCACCCGACTTGTTTATGTGCTTGTAGAGCTTTTTAATTTCACTTGAGAACTGCCAACTGTCTCGAACACTGTAATAATGTGTCTTACTACCACATAGATGCAGAAACAACCTCCTAGCATATCTCCTCACGAATGTTGTATAAGGGTTGTTGATATAACTGCAGAGAGCATCCTGATACCCATCAAGCTTCAAATCTTTGCCAGAAGAAATCTTGTATGACTTGTCTTTCTCCCCACCCTTGTCGTACTTTTCTGGTCGAATTAAACAATAAACCAGTCGAAAAGTGTTCTCCAGCAACAGTCTATGATAGTCTGCAAATAAATCTGTACGATGAGATTTGGCATATGAATCAGAAAAGTATGGTGAGAAATTGCCAGCCGGTAGCTCTCTCCGGACTGTTAATAGCGCACCACAGCCAGATCCGGGGTTTAACCCATACGAAGTGTCAGTAATGTCAGAAGAGGACTTAAAAACATGAACCAACTGCTCCAAAATGTCCATGAGATAATTAATGAAAGTCTGCTGTCTGAGAGATCCACAAGCCCTATGTAGATAAGTAAAAAAATCGCTTTTCTCATGGCTGTCCAGTGTAGATGAAGCAGGCATCTGGATGGTAGTTTTGTCCTGCGTGTCCCCAGACCCACTAGATTTTAAAACGGTAACATCACCGCCAGTCTGGTTCCAGTTTCGTAGCATAAGCGTAAAGAACATGAAGACAAGGATAGCCACTTCCCCAAAAGATGAACGACTTTGGGATACAAAAGGTTTGTTCAAATTTATCTCATCCAGAAACCATTTTGTTAACCTCTCCAAATTTGTGTCCTCAGTCTCTGCATCATCCACAAAAGGTCCACCAATAGCAGAGGACAATCTGTAGAAGAGCTGCATAATTGGGATTGCCTGAATGCCAGAGGTGGTCTGCATCCATCCTTTCAACTGTTCAAGGAGCTCAGAGAGGAGCAATGAATTGACAGCCCTTTTGGATGCAGAAATGGTAACAGGGTCGATTACTGAAGATGACAACTCCCCAGACTCACTAGGCTCTAACTCGTGGATTGATGGAGTAGAATTCTGCATACTGATGTCCGCAGCAACTGGCAACAAACTTGAGTTACTTAAATCATCAGTGGAGAAGTGAATTTCATTCCCATCCCCACCCAACGTCTCTACTTCAATTGGAATTGCTGTCATAGGATGATCTCTAGAATGTGGGGGAGGAAGCCTATCTGCATCTAACACTTCATAACATGTCTCGCATAAATCAAAATCGGGGCAAATGGTACAGTGCCACCTACGCCTCAGTATGGGAACGGTTGAGCAGCCATCACAACAGTATTGAATGGATGAAGTAACGGAGTCCTCTTCAACCATAATCTGGTTATTTCCACTAGCTGTCCTTGTACGATCAGCACGAATGGGAACGGAAGTTGCACCCTCTGTGACATCATCTGCACCTAACATAGTCTGCTTTGGAAAGGGAACCTGCAACAATCTTGAAGATATGGCCAAGCTGGGAACAGAAATGGAAGATATTAGGTGCATGTTTAATATGCATAAGAGAAGTTCAAATTCTCAAATTTAATCATCATATTTACCTGCTGGAAGTTTGAACAGCCTCATTGGTAGAAAAAAGAAGCTTTTTCAATAATAAAACAGCAGGAGTAACAGTTTTTTTCCCTGCATCATTTCCACTCAAAGCCAAACACTCAGCGTAACAATAGATAAGTTCCACAGATGATATGACAATATTGTTCATTGTTTGTGCCTCCGGCTGCTCTACTTCCAAAATTCCCCAAAGTACTTGCATAAGTCCATCAACTACTTCAGAACCTACATCAGTAGGTCAAAATAACATCACAAACAAAAATATAAATGCAATATTAATTCCTCAAGTAATGCATAACCAATCATCTATAAATCATCAATCTAAAAACATGATGCATCATTCAGAACAAGAAGTACAGAAGTAAGCAAGAAAACAACAGTTCAGGAAATGACCAGAAAAACCATAAAGATAAATCAAATTACAGCCAGTTGACAGATCAGACAGGAAAAATAATAGTACAAATTCTGCACTCAACTGTTTCAAAGATACTTGTGCTCCCTAGAAGGCAAACAAACAAAATGTGCAGCACAAGTCAGAAAGCCAGCATGGCAGGTTAAGATATCATTACATGCTTAGCTTTTACTCCTTTTCCGTGTCTGTTTGGGGGTCGGGGGACCATATAGCAGTAAAGAGTTTCGCGACCCACGAAACAGAAAGCAAAAGGCTAGACTTGGTAAAAACCTACACCGATAATTATATACAAAACGGCAGCCCTAAGGTTCAAGCCACAACCTTACAATGTCCACTACAGGCATATATCTCAGCAACATGCAAGAGGAGCCAACAACATGGTACCTAATCAATTCATCCCTTGTGGAAGTATATGGTTGAAACGTGCGAGGGCAAAAACAGCTTTAATCAAATGGGGCAAATCATAACTACAAATAATTAAAAATTAAATTAACTTCTAATATGGTGTTAAGAAACAATCTACAGTAGACTCGTGAGCTCAGGCTTGGGGAATTAATCCTACTACATGCTCAGTGTATCAGCAGATGAGTCCTGGCAGATCGTTTGGATTTATCCATGGAATTTTCTTTATTCTTTTTTATTATTTTTTTAAGTTTAGTTTATTTCTTAATCCAAAATCCTATTTTTCTTTCTTAACAGTAATTCATTTCAACCCCAACCCCAAATAGGATTTTTTTTCTTTTTAAAAAAATATATATATATGTTACATGTAATGTCATTTTTTACCTTTCCTTGAAAGGCTAAGATATAATTTGGTTCGATCTATTTCTTTATTTCTCCATATATCATATTTTTCAAACAATAGGGACAGAATAACTGTTTCTGACTCACCTTGGCATAATGGGCAGCAAAATAGCTCAGAATATGTAGCATTTTCACATATTCTACATTATTCCACCTTTCACTAACAATAAAATCACATGCAAAGCCCTACAATGTCGCCCTAATCTTCCTAGAAGCCCTACAACAAAGTACCTCAACAGATAGAAGTCCTGGCAGACATAACTGTTTCTGACTCACCTTGGCACAATGGGCAGCAAAATACGTCAGAATATGTAACATTGTCACATATTCCACATTATTCCTCCTTTCACTAACAATAAAAACCACATGCAAAGCCTTACTAAATCGCCCTAATCTTCCTAGAAGTAAGAGAAAGAAGAACTAAGGCTGCTGACAAACATTCCACCCTAACATGAAACACAAACATAGTCGTAATTTTTTTTTTTCAGAACTTCTTAACAAGCTCAATAACAGAGATGTTCCAAGGTCAAGAGAGAAATGTTCAATGCTCATACCAAGTAGTATTAAGCCCCTGTTCAATAGAAATTAAGATCGAGATTTTAATCCAAGCCAAAGTCAATAACTTATTTTAATACAGGACTCGCAACTTTTCAACCACACATTTCATCAACTTCCATCAAAATCTACTATAAATTTGATTTTAATCCCCACCAAAAAGGGGCTAATAATAATCACACACAAGAACTAGACACAGATAATGCAAACTCAAACTGCAGATTGTAATTTTAAGAAACAATACCATTATTGTCAAGGAAAGTAGCCAAGTTTGAGCGACGATGCAGCGCAATCTTAGAAACTGCGCGCATCTGTGCTGTGAACTCCTCAATAATCCACCCTGCAGTAGTATCTCCCATTCCCAATTTTGAAGGAAGAAAGGCCGTGGCTTTCACCACTCCAGTAAGGCGCATGGTGTCCTTAACCTAACCATCAAATTGTAAACATAATTTAGAAAAGTTTCCAAGCATGACATCTACACATACATAAACGATCACGTGAATGAAACCACTCGATAGAAAACCGGAGTGATGAAAGAAGTCGTCTAGGATTACTTGGTAATAAATATCTCTTTTGGGAAATACAGCCTGCAGGATACGGCTAGCAGCAGTCTGTAACAAAGGCTCCCTATCACTTTCGAATATAGTTTCCAGCACTTGCTTGCATTTGAGCCCACTCAACTCCGCTTTAACTTCTTTGACTTTTGAGCACCCTTGTGGCTTACACAATAAATATATCCGGGACAGGAGCTTGAGGCTATCAGCCATCACCTGCTCCTGCAAGGAAACAGATTGCACAGTGCGACACTTGCTCCCTGATCCTGTGCCCCATGAATTACAACCGAGAACACGAGCTTCCATGTCTAGAATTGCATCCATCTTCTCTTTCCAACCAAATTCATCCTTTGCTCGTCCATAAACTTCTAATGAGTCTACTCTGGGTGGCGCAGATCCACTGAAGGTTCGACCAACACAAATCGTGAATTCTTCATCAGCCAGAAGTGATTCGGCCACTGTGAAAGGAACATCATACCAAGATCGCATTCCCTCATCTAATTTTATCACTCTTTGGAAAATAGTAATTTCAGAAGGAATATGACTGGCCGAAGTATTGCCAACATGCACACGAAAACCAACCATGACAATATCAGGATTTGAATTGGAGACTGTTACCTGAAGAAAAAGGCCGAAAAAGGAATTATTGAAGTTCAAGAGTTCTCAAAAAACAAAGTTTAATTATTTACAAAACAGCAAACTACAGGTAAGAATTACAGAGAAATTAAATACTGGAGAACAGGGCAAGTGAGAAACGAATGCCCATTTACTGGTTCTAACAATTCCTGAAAGATCAATTACCATCCATCAACAATTCACACTCCTAGAAAAATTCACAATACCTACATGTAAGATTAGCTTATGCGAGTTGAGCAGATAAAAAAGAGTATCTCACACGAGGGTCAAGTCAAGCATGCATAAGATGCTTTGTGGTCACCTACAGCATGTCATAAAGCACGTGCTGTAACGAAAACAAGTTTGAAAATCATAGAGAAAGCAATCTTCAACAAACAAAAAGCTCATGGCAAGAGATCTAGATTACTTGTTTCAAGTCATACTTCTCCGATGTTAAAATTCAAGATATTGTCAAATAAATTACACTCCGTATGGATACAGTTTATAAATTCAGTCAAAAATCAAACTTTAATTTTGAACAAACATTAATAACTGCCAATCATTACTATCCAAATATTTTGTGAAACCCACTAGTGTTCCTCTCAATGTTCCTATTTATAAACTATTTACAAATTTGCCCAACGAGGCTCATTAAATTATTTGACCTTCATTTGACAAATTTATATAAATAGTTATAAGTAGGAATAAAAAGAGGAATAGTAGTGTCCAGCAAAATGCGTAGATAATAATGAGTAGTAGTTATGAACGTTTGATTGAAATTAATGTTTGACTTTGATAAATAAATTTAAAAAACCAATTTATAAGTTGTATCCAAACAGTGTCTTTGACCTATGTTTTTGTTATATATGTAGAGGCATCTACAACGAAAAATCTTATAAATGCCAGATTGATATACTATTCCAAAAATCTTAAGAGGGTGTTTGGTGGAGATTAAAATTAGATTTTTAGTAGATTTTGATAGAAATTTTTGAAATATGTGGTTGAAAAGTTGTGAGATCATGAAAGATGTGGTTAATATTGATTGTTTGACTTTGACTTAGATTAAATCAGATTTTAATCCGGACCAAACATGGGCTTAGAATATACAGAAGATACTTTCTTAAGTAGAATTTCCTCTTAAATGCTTGTTTCAATACTGTTCTTGTACATGATGATACAACTACTATGCACATGGATTTCATTAAGCATAACATCACTGTAATGAAAGCCAAGAAGAGTTCCCGGATGATTATATAAAATCCACAAATCATTTGCAGCGTAGACAAAAAGGTCACTAAAATTTCTCTTACCCTATGGTTTATGATGATGCAAAACGGGCTAAAATCACATCACATCTCAGCAATAGTTACAAATGTCTCAAAAGATACAGCAAATAAGTTAAATCACATATCAATGATACCTTGAATCCAGCGGAGGTAGGACTCTCTAAGAACCCATCTTCAGATGCCAAAGTTTGCTTAGCTCCTTCAGAATCATTATTTCTGATGGCATCCCCACTAAGTTTAACATCTGATGTTATACAGACAGTTTTCTCAAAAAAGTCAAGTGGGAATTCTGGTTTTACACCTCCATAAGCTTTGTTTTTAAGAATACCAGAACGCAATTTCTTAACCTTATCTGACATCACGCTTGTTCCAGTGTCGTTTCCAGCTGGGATGTGGGAGTGAATCTGAAGGCTTCCATCATCATGCAAAACAAGACAGTGGACTTTGTCTTTTGACAAAGGCTTGTAAGCAGAAACCCCAACCAATGGTGAGGTTGAACCTACAGCATGCCGCAAATTTTGTGCAAGTATTTCGTGTTCCCCAACAGAAATAGCCAGTACACCATTTGATTTCACACTAGAATAGCAAACAAATAAGCCACTGCCACCCAGCAACTCTTTCCATCGATTCAACCCAGCTGGCCGAAGCTTTCCATCGGGGTCATTCTCAAATACAGCAGACATTTCCACTATTGATGTTGCATCTGGATTAAGCCGGCAGACCAAAGTAGTCCCATCTTGATAGGACAGAAATAGCAACTTGTGAGTAGATGAATAATATAGCGAGGAGCCCTTATCATGCTTGTTTCCACCATCCATTTGAATGCTTTGCTTCAAAGGCTGCGCCCCAACATTTCTCTTCATTGACAACTCTAACCTGTATAAGCAGCCCGACTCCGAGAGAACTATGAGAAACACCCTACCCTTAGAACCCACAAAAAGAGTTGCATCCACAATTGTATCGTCAGGCAACGTGAAATAGTGCATAGGACTGATATTGTCGTGAGATAGATCATATATTTTGACGAATCTATTTGTGACCACCATTAGCTGAACCTGAGAACCTGGAACCCAATCCACACATCTGATATATGCACCTTGTAGAGCAAGTTCAATGGCCAAGCGATCAATCACCTCACCTCGATTATTGAGCGTAAGAACTTGGCAATCTTCATAGCCAGCTACAACAAGATAATTCTCTACAAGTGAATTAAAAAGAAGGTGTACAATCTCAAAACGAACTAGATTCTTAGAAAGAGGCTTCACATTAGCCTTATCAGCCGTCACCGGAGCAATTGTGGCTTGTCCAATCAACTGCCCTACATCAAATATGGCAACTTTATCGCCTTCTCCAACTGCCAGTCGACCTCGGGAACTGACACTAAGTAAGGATTTAACAAGAGAACCACTTGTCAAATGAGATTTCAGTTCCTTCGCATTTGAATAATCTGCTTTTATCTTCAGATCTAACGAGCCACTTTTGTAGGCCTTCTTCAATTGTAACAGGTCATTGTTGTAACGAAGCACTTTGTCTTCAGTCAAAGAAACTTTCTTATCTTTAGAAAGGTTGGAGTCTCTTCTACCAATAATACAAGGCAACAATGACGAGCAAACTCCCAAAACACAATCTTCAAGCTCAAGTTCCCTGAGCAACAGTGGCATCCTATCTTGAACCTCCTTCGGGATAGATAACCTGGTAGCGTTATCCAGGTCCATTGATGCATCCTCATCAAAATCTGTATCACTTTCAGGCAACTGATCACCATTATCTGCTAGAGGCAGAAAAGACTGAAAGTCACCAGTACCTCGATTTGGTGCACTACTAGTTCCAGTGAATTTTCGAGGTTTCAAGCACTGACAACTGCTACCTCGAACCCCACCAGCTCCGCAGTCACAGAAAAAACGACTAGAGCGCGAGTACACAACACGGTGATCACGATGGCAAACTTTAGCGCACACAGAGCAACAGCCTTTGGAGACAGTCAGCTCACATGTATAACAGAAGTACCAATGCTGTTCCATAAAATTACTGCCACTGGATGTAAATGTGCAAACTTTAGATGCCAGAGCCCTCTCACTGTTGCTATCCTCCTCGTCTTCTTTGTCCATGCTACCTACCTCACCATCGGATGTCCCATCATCCTCATCCTCATCAACAGAAGTTGCATCGCAATCCAGTGACATAGACCCTCCTTGATTAGCAGACGAAACTATGGCATCAGGATTTTTTCTCGAACCAAGGGACCTAGATGTCAAAGACCCCAAAGCAGAACTACTGCTTGAACCCAGCTTTCCAGAAGACATTTCAACTGTGTTCAGGGTCAACCCACAATCTTTTAAGGCTGTTGAAAGAAATCCAAATAGATACTTCAGTCCTTGAAGCAAACGTTCATCCCCAGCCAGTTTCACTGTCAACATCTCAGTTCTCTGTAGAAGCAACTTAATTAAGGCTTCACCCTTGGAGAGTTGGACAACAAAATTATAATAGCCTTTTGCAGCACTTAAATCAAAGAGAGTAAATGCATTGTCAAGTGAAAGGAGCATTGCTTCAAATATATGACTCTGTAGTTCGTGCAACGGGAATTCAGAATCGGGTGACAAAAGGCACATAATGAAATTCATAGTCGAGACTCTTAAAGAGTCTGAAGTTTCTTTTGCACATTGAACGCCAGTGGGTGCTTCTGTTACAGATCCCAGTAACCTCATTTCTAGCCATTTTGACAGGGTAGGACAAGCCATGCCAAGGAATTTCTGTCGTAACTTGATTTTGACAACAGAATACAAGTCCCCAGATAAAATATCCACAAAAAAGTCGAGAACCTTCCTATTAACAATTTCTGAATGGCAGTAAACTAGGGAATCAATCAAAACCAGTATGTCGCCTCGTTGAGAACCATAAAGATTCTTAATCTTCTCAGATATATCATCCACATAGAGGAAAAATTTGAAAACATCAGTTCTCGACGGATCTCTTCTCAGGCTGTTAACAACATCAATCATCTTTGTAACCATACATTCGTGGATACTGCTATCAACATCTTTTCCTTTATAGACACTTTGAAAATATTCTTCCATGCGCTTCATAATGAACAAGCTGCTATAGTCAACCCCTATGAAGACCTCACTCAAGTTTTGGTAAATGGCTTCACATTTTCCGCTGAGGCTTTCAAATACCTTGTCACACTTAATTGTCAAGATTGATTCAAGAATTGATCTGATAACATCCGTTTCCTCCCAAATGATTCCTCTAGATTCCTTGATGTTCAGCAGTCCATCTAGAACATTAACTATTCCACTGATATTTAGAATGCAAGAAGATAAAATTTCACTGGGAACTCGAAGTTGAAAGGGAAACCCATGCAACACAAATTCCCAAAAGACTTTAGACCGAATTCCTACAGCCATTTTGTCAACAGTTCTGCCAGACTTAGACAGAAGCTCATATAAAGACTCCAACTGACATGGATTGATCCCCATTTTCTCAAGGAATTCGTCCTGCATACTTTTGTCAAAACCAGCATATTTGAGAAGCAACAGAGGAGAAAGTGTGTCACTAGAGTGATGGCCATTCTCGAAGATTGAAGTAAAAGCTCCTTGATAGAATCCCAAGTATTGCTTCAACAAAGATGACAATAAATGAACTACCACTGCAAGTTGATTTACTGTGAAGGCATTGGAAATGAGGCCTTTACTGAAATCAAAAAACTCAGCATCTCCAGATGTGTACACAGGCCAATTGGAACTCACCATTGGCATAGAATCCAACTTCTTGTGGTGCTCCAAGAAGCCAGTACCAAGTAATGCGAGTACAAAAGAGAGCCATGACCCACACCTCAGAAAATCCCAGCCTAGTTCCCTGACATCCTCAGATGTGAGCAGAGCATTCAAGTGCTGAAGCAAACCCAACATCACATCTGGATTATCAGAATACTTGCCAGTAGTAGCAGAGTGACCCAAGACTGAATGACTAAAATAATGAAAATGTTCCATATTTAAAATATCTGAAACATTAGGGTCACTGAAGCGAGCTCGCCACTTTTCTAGAGAAGGTTCGAGAATTGGGATATCCCAGCAAAGCACAAAAAGATACCGTTCAGTAATGAGGTCCTCTGCCTTCACAGCTTTTTTGCCCTTCCAAAATCCAAGAATCCCTGAAAAAGAGGCACATATCTCCCCCCAATTTAAACCCAAGCAATCAACTCCAGGATGATCTCTACATACTGAAGCAGGAAGTGGTGCAATATCAATCAATTGATAAAGCAAAATGTTGCCAGGTGTTTCTTTTACCGACACACTTGTCACATCCTCGAACATAGCAGCTGTCCAAGATGACAGATAACTTAGATTATTAGGCATGTGTAACTCCCGGGCTTCCCTTAATTTGGCTCTGAAGTCCAAAAGCAATGATGATGGACAAGCGCGTGGATGATAGATTATATGACGAAGTACTAAAACCAACCTTGAAATCAGTAAAGCCCAGCACGACAACTGCGTGCTGTCAAAACCTGAAGAGGGAATCTCAATTGATCTAAGTGAAGAAAATATTGTCTTTGCAAGCTCAGCCTTCTCCTCTTCAGATGAAAAATGAAATGCCACTAGAAGAATCTCAATGTGAAATGGAGATGGAAGATCGTCAAGAAGTTCCTTGAGGCCAGGACAGCCTGAACCAACTGTTTTTGCCTTACCATGGATAAAATCTACAAATATCTTGTAAATTTTGGTCCTTAAGCGAGTACCAGCTGAACCCGAGCGGCACAAAAGAACATGGGCAAGCAAAGCAAGTGTCTGATCATTATATATATAGGCACCATTCTCAACAATCAATATCTTCTCAACAATAGACTCTTCAAGCGACTCAGATAAAGCTCGGTGTGAAAGGAGGTTGTGCAATAGTTCAAAGCACAGTTCATGGACATGCCCAGATTTCCTCTGTTCAGGTGGAGTTAGCAAATTGTCACAAGTTTTATCTTCAGAATAACAGCCCTGACAATTAAGTACTGAAAGCAATGTATCAACATGGTTCTCGTCAATCTTTTTGCACGCGTCTTCATACAGTGGAGGATGCCATTCAGGAGAAAAAACACAACTTTTCAGAAAGTTTAGTAATTCTGTTGCAGCTTGAACTGGAATGTTGTTGAAACTGGAACTAGAACTAGCAGCAGCATTAGATTGTTCAAGCCCATCTGCAGATCCAACAGAGCGGCCACCTTCAGAGAAAAGATCGCCAAAAAGGGCTTCATCTTCATGACAAACAGCATTTTCTGCTTCATACATGACGGATGTTTTTGTACCACTGGAACATGATCTTTCCAAAAGTGGTTTTATTTTAACACCCTCATAATGAAAGAAGACAACAAGATGCATCAGATTATCTAGCCACTGAACTGAAGGAGGGAATATTGTCCTTAACAACTCCTCGATAGAGTATTTTTTCAGCAGAAAAAATTCCTCAGATTGAACTTGGCATGAAGGAGTATCGACACCAGCACAACTATCAGTTTGACCTATCTTCAGCTCATCCAAATTGAAAATATGATATGGTTGGTTCTTCAAATCCACAATAAGTTTAAGAATACAAACAACCACCCGAGGAAAGTAAGCCAAAGGGGCCTTAGGATTAGCAACAGATTTATTGTACCTCCAGACGTTAGAATCCAGTGCATCCAAGATAGAAGCTGTTATGCATGCTTGCATGTTTTGAAACACGTAATTCTTGCAGAAAATTACCCGTGTGACTTCAAGAAATTCTTCCAACAATAGCACGGCCAAACTTTCAGGGCTACTTTCAGCAACAGCATTGTTGTTTGCAATCTCAATACTAATCCTGAACAAACTAGGCAATATATCAATAAAGGAAGCAGCGGCTCGCAACAATGAGCCATCAGTGTCAACACATGGATAATCTTTCACAAGACTTCCCAGTAACTTGAATATTCTCACACAAAAAGACAATCTCTTCCGCAAATTGAGAGATTCTGTTTTCTCATCAAATGAATGGGGGAGTTCTAAAAGCTGTCTACAGATTAAAATAAGATGTTGGATGCATCTCAAATGAACTGTAGCCCAATGCTGAGAGAGTGTAATGACCTTATTAAGACTGCCGTGAAAAGACTGTCCACTAAGTGAATTCGTATTAAAGACTTGCATGCGCTCAGAAACCAATGTCATTACAAGGCAATCATCTGCTCCCAATTCCTTGGAGCATTTATCCCCTTTTTAGACAAAAATAAAGATTAGAAAATTTAAAGATTCAAGGCAAAGAAAAAAGAATCGGTATGCTACTTTTGAGGAGTACCTTGAAGCAAGCACTTCACATAGTCATGCCACTCAATTGTATCACCTTGATCAACAACATTCGGTAACAAGTCCACAAGAATTTTTGTAGAGCAAGACTGTGACAGATCCAACTCCTTATCCATTGAATCTACTAATAGTACCTCCAAGAGCTGTACCATAATGTTCTGAAAGAGAAACAAATGTCAGTTGGAAGCAAAAGCAGTTTATCTGGGAGATGCACATAGAAAACACATCTAAAATGAATTGGGATTTAATGAAAAGTCCAAACACACAAGGCTAATAATAGCTGCAGAAGTGGTGAAACTAACTGCACGAACAAGGCTAACATGTTTTCAAGTAAACTGCACATATTTGAAACTTAAGGCAAAAAGTAATGCAAAACAGATAAAAGAATGCGCCTTTTTCAGACAAAAGAACAGCTGATTCCTTTGCGTGGCAAAGTTAAGAACCCCTTGGGAATTTCAAATCCCATCACCAAATCTTAAAGGAATACTAGGTTTTGGATGCTTGTGAAAAATCAGAAACTTTCCGATCATCACTCTCAAAAACAATCATAATTCATATTGGTTGAATCTCTACGACAGAAAACAAACGTAATTCCAGAGCGTTTAGCAGTATTTAAGTAGGTAACTTTGAAATATAATTGAAAATAACTATTGATAAAACACAGCAGAATCTGCCAACCAAGGTAGGGCAAGAGTCTGTCATGAGTCGAAAGAACAAGTTAAACAAAGCAAATAACAATAAAGACGGGCAGGAAACACCATGCTCAAAGGAAATACTAACATGAAGACTCGAATCATCACTGTTGCGGACGGATTTCTCCAAATAACATAGCGCAAACTCAATCGACTGTTGAAGCACCGCTACCACTACTGGCTCCACTTGCTCAACTGCCATTTAAAATAAATAAGATTATATACAATCAATTCCACACTTAAAAACAGGTTTAAATCGATCACTTTCAACTCAAAAAACGAGTAAAATACTTGGTAACAATCTCGAAGCATTAACAACGGCAAGCGAGACAGAAGCCAAGGCGTGAATCTGAGCTTGATCCAAAACTTCTAGCCCTAGTTTACGGTCTCCCGTACTATTCTCATAATCAATCGGTTTGACTGATTGTTTGAGAATCGAGAAGAGTTTTTTAAACCCGAGTTTGAGCAAAGACGCCGACTCAACGGACCGGAGTTTGATAGATAGATCATCAGACGATAGAGCGTTAACGAGTGCTGCGATCTCCTCCGCCATTTTCGATCAATAATAACAATTGTTCATTAGAATTTGATAATTCGATTTGAGAGTGCAAAGGAAGCTCTCGCGAGAAATGAGATTTTTTATTTTAGAGAGAGAATTGCGAAGTCCGACCGGCAAAAGGGGTGAATTTTCAGTGTGGGTTTAGTGCTGGTGGAAAGTTATATGCAGTGAGGCAATGACGGTGAAATTCGTGGGATAAATTCTATTAGCTTACTCATCAAGCTATTCTTTTGAATTTTTTGGTTGCCTTTTTTTTATGTGGCTTTTGATAAACCAAGAGGAAATTGGTAATAAAGTTGTACGAAAATGAAAAAAATAATTGGCGAACCGACTTTGGATTTTCTCTAGATCTGATTCCCAGTTTTGTGTCCATTGTTTTGAAGATTTTGCTATTTTAACAGAAAAATTGTAATAGATGTAGTGATATAATCTTGATTGGCAACCGATAATTTGATAGGGATGTTGACTATGTTTAAAACGATCCAATAATAGGATGTCACGTGTCATTGCGTCAATCATAATCTTATTGTAGCATGATTATTGTTCCAAAACTCTCTTTTTTATAGGATAATTTTCAATTGCACATTCATACAATAAAATATTTTACACATAAATTCAAAATTTTTTCCTACTTTTTAATCACAAGTTTTCCTAAAAATATTATTCAAATCTCTCTCTCTCACTTATTACATAATGGGCACCAATCAGGGGCTAATTATCTCAACACATTATAGAAGTCAATCCTTCTTGAATTAAGGACTTGATTGAGCCCAATTTTTGTGAAGAAAAATGCATTATTGGATAGTGTATTGATGAGAAAGATGTGGTTAAACAATAAGGAAATATTTTAAATTTGAATGTAATATTGTTTTATTGAAAAATGTGTGGTTGAAATGGGATCAAAACACTATTGCATTTTTCTTTTCAAAAAAATAGAGATAAAACACGGGCTAATTTTCAAATATTAATATTAAATATCGATAAGAACTCGTGCAAATAGGTTAGCCCTTGTTTTATATAGATTAAAATCAGATATTTAATAGAATTTAACAAAATTCGATAAAAATATGTGATTAGAAGTTGTATGTTTCATGAAATGTATGATTCAAATATGAGTTTGGAGAAAAATAAATTCTTGAAGATGATATTACATACACTTATTTTTCGAGATAATTATTTCAATAATCACATAACTTATATCATAGTCACGGGATTACTTATTATACTTTAAAGTGTTTCACAGTACTCGCTGAACTTTGTCTATTAGCACTACACCCATCATTCTCAAAAAAATGTTACCTTATTGCGTGGTTAATGGAAATCTGATGTGACAAGTTACTGTCATCCAAAAAATTACAAATCAGCCAATCATTATTGCATTACTCATCCAATTACACTGATCACAGTGCACTCATCAAATTTCAAAATGATTTCCATTGGTCACTCATCTTTGAAATATTGCACTCCATCCATCATTTTTTGTTACATTCGTTGCTAATGTATCTCACAAAAATTTCATGTGGCAAGTTACAATTGTTAAAAAAATTATAACTCTGTCAAACCATCAAATCGCTATATGTGAAATGTAACTTCTACAACCCCATAAACTTCTTTAAAACCTAATAAAGTGTTCCCAAAATAAGATCTAAAAAACCTTAGCCCCAATTCGCTCGTCACGCCCACATACAACTAAATTGTATAACAAGACAGAGTCGATTATTGAGAAGGATGCGAGAAATTACTACTTATAAAATCATATTCCCATTGTACAATTTGTCTGACGCCTCTCTTATCCTAGTCTTTCATTTTTGCAAGCGAGTATCCAACTATCTGAGGAAGGAAGTGTCGTCGAACTACAACGGTTGGTGTACAACTGGAATACCTTCTAGACTGTGTTCGTGTTTGTTGTTCTTCGTTTATCAATTTGGCCAGATTTCAATGACGTTTTCTTCCTCAAATATTTGGATACACGCTACAAAAAATAAAAGATTGGAATGAGAGAGACATCGAGCAAATTGTACAATTGGGGGATAAGGTTTTACAAGTAGTAGCTCCTCGCACTATCGTCAACAATCGACTCTATCTTATTACACAATTTAGTTTACGGGGGTGAGATACGTGAATTGGGGCTAGAATTTTTAGGACTCAAATTGAGGCTTTATTAGGTTTTAAAGAAGTTTATGGGATGTGGAAATCGCGTTTCATATATAGTAATTTTGATGAGTTGATGGTTTGACGAAGTTGTAATTTTTTTAACGATTGTAACTTTCCATATGAAATTTTGCGTGACACATTAGCAACGAAGGGAACAAAATATGGCGGATGATAGATGGAGTGTAACATCTCAATTATGAGTGATCATTATGAAGCATTTTGAAGTTTGATGAATCAACTGTGATCAAATGTAAGTTTGATGAGTAATGAAACAATGGTTTGGCCGAATTGTAATTTTTTTAACTGTTGTAACTTGTCATGTCAAATTTTCTTTAACCACTTCTGTGAATAAGGTAATGAATTTTTTAGGATTATGAATGGAGTGCAAATTGGCGAAGTTCAGTAAACATTATAAAGCACTTTTAAGTTTCGTAAGTAAACCGTGATCATGTATAAGTTAGGTGATTATTGGAACAACTTACTCTTATTTTTCAACTTCCCATTTCACCTATCAGGTACACTTTTTTCTTTTTTCCAAAAATCAGGTGTATCCGACCCGCTCACCCAACCCCACCCGATTCTACACCACAACCCACCAACGTTAGCCCTTATTTATTCCTCCAAGCCCAGAGGCTCAATCTTTTCCAACTGCTGCTTCATTCCACTTCTCCAACAACTTCATTCCATAGTTAGGCGGGGGCTCTTCGCAGCTAAAGTAGTTGTCTTGCCTTTCACTATCTTCTTCTCCATCTTTCGCACCAACACTACCTCTTTCGTTACCACTACCGTCGCCTCTCCTCTCCTCTTCATCAAACCAAAGGTGTGTGCGAGATGTAAGTGATGGTGTGTGCAATGTGTGTACAGTGGTATATACAAATTTGTGCGGTGGGTTGTTGTATGTGCAGTGGTGTTGTAGTGATGGTGCTAGTGTGGTGGTGCAATGTGGTAATGATGCTAGCGCGGTGGATCTGAGGTGGGGTGCAAGCAGAGGTGGTAATGATTGGTGTGATCTATTGTGGTGGTGATGCGATTGTGATAGTGGTGAGGTGAGGTGACGGTGGTTGTTGTTGTTGAGGTGGTGGTGGTGGGATTTGGATATGATATTTTGACGCATTTTTTGTGGTGCTGACTATGAGTGATTAATACATAACCGTGATCATAAATTGTATATTATTGTGACTTTAACCTATTTAATTAGTGTTTTTAATTAATATCACCCGATTTTTAAATGAATTCACCCAATTTGTCAACTTTGAAAGTGTCTTTAAAGATTGATAGTTATGTATTTTTCTCTCTTTAAAAATGTGGATAAATGGGAAGTGCGGCCCTAGGCCAAGGACAACTAGGCAATGATCTTAGGTCTTAAATTTTAAAGGGCCTCAAAATGAAAGAAACTATATGGTATAATTTCCAATTATATTACTAACTGCTAAATAATGGATTACTTAAAAATTCATTTAACTATAGTTTTTTTATCGATTCTAACTTAATTGGAGCTTATTCACTTTTTTTTCTAGTTTAATATAGATGATTAATTATGGGCTACCAAATGAGCCTAGTAATATGGTTTAATTTGAAAAATAACATTACACATTAAGTAGTTTACTTTAGCCCCTGTGTGACAACCATTATCTCAAAACCTTTTTATTTTCATACTTATTTTCACAATATATTTACAAAATAAAATATTTTACACTTAAATCTAAAAAAAATTCATACTTTTTAATTATGCGTTCTTCAAAAATTATTATTCAAAACTTCAATTTTCCAAAATAATGGCCATCAAACAAGGACTTAATGAGTTATAACTACAATTTAGTTTATCCAAAATATTTTTTTTTTGAGTCCATAATGTGCCATTTATTATTAGTTTCGGAACGAGTTATTGGTAGGATAATTCTCAGATTCTCTAATAAAATACTCATTTGGTCCAATTACATTATTGACCTCAAAACTTTTTTGCAATTTAGTCCTTCAAAATCTCAAAATTATTAAAAGGTT
>CAIGRP010009122.1:0-12876 GCA_903798385.1 Fraxinus cuspidata | reverse complement strand
CCTCTCCTAATCCTCCCCAAAGAAATTCTCTCTGGATCCTCTCTAATCTTTTTGTCACCGCAACAGGAATAGGGAACAATGACAAGAAATAAGTAAAGAGAACAGACCCTTAGCTGCTAAGATTTGGACCTTAATACTAAAAATCATTTACAAATATGTGGTAATTCAAAATTTTGATATATTGTGGACAAAAATGAGAAAAATTATGAGAGACCAATTACATCCAGGGAAAAAAAAAGCAATAGTTCTCAACAAAGTTTAAACATTCTAGAAAGCATCAAAGGGGATCCACTAGCCATTTCTCCCGTTAAGAAAGCACATAACAATCCATCTAAGGAATGGTGTCTTGGAAATCCCTGACAAAAATGAAGAGAGAGAACAATACATATTTCCTGTACCTATGGTCTAAACTCTTACCCGTAATTGAACACCCGATAAGGATGCTAGTTTTTCCACCTCCCGATAGCCAAACCAGGAACCGTCTGGCCTTCTCAAGTTAAATGAAACTGTAGGACCCATTTTATTGCAAAACACCTGATGAGGAAACTCAAAATCTATTCAGATAGTGTTTGGATTCCAAAGTAAACAAAAGTGACAGACATGCTCGTCTGCAAGATCACAATGTACTAGTAAATAATAAGCTATAGAGTTCAAAAGTGCATTAATTTCTCGATCTTGAAGTAACAACTAATGTAAGAAAATTTCAAAAAGAGGGCAAGTTTTCTTTTTGAAATTGATCATTGCAACAGAAAGCACTGAACAATATGTCACCACCAATATGTAATTGCAATTTCGTAAATCTTTTACTAGTCACAGATCTGCGTTTAATTACAGTTTTACCGTCCACTCAAACAAATTAGAAGAAGATCAGGTATACTAACCTCTGAATTTCTTAAGCCATAAAGTGTGCAAACATGATGGCCATTTGCATGCCTCAGATCCAAGAGCTTGTTCCTCACATAAGTAGCAAGTGATGATGTGTGCCTTCAAAATATTGAATCTTGGTTAGAACAAGTCCTCCTTTTAAGTTTAAATTTCAATCCAAGGAGAAGAAAGGATATTTCAAGGACAATATATTATGCCAAAGCAAATGGGCAGTGTTTGTGGAACATTCACTGAAGAATTCATTTAATAACTATTTTACCCTAATGCATGCTAACTTTGATATACTTGTGAAGAAACTAAGAAGGATAACTGGATAAGTACTGCAAGCTCCAAGGTTAGCTTGTAGAGAGTTTCAAAACTAATTATTCGGACATCTCTATACGAAGAAACCACAACCTTGTCTCATAATCATAAGCTAGAAAATAATGGATAATAGAAAATATTTCCAACTTCCAGGACAGCTAATATAATGACTACAACCAGATAAGAACAAGTAGAACAAAAAACAAAAATCGGAGGTGAACATATATCGAACATTATATCTTTTACTAATGCTATGCTATTGAGATATGTTAAGACACAGACAAGAAATAAATTGATTAAAAAGTTTAGATAGAAGAAGAATTTTTTTAAAAAGCATCATTAGTGTTTTATCTTTTCTTTGAAAGGTATCAATAGTGTTTATCTTGAGATGAGGTATACTATTAAATCATCTGATACATAACCAGAATCTATACGTAAAGCCTGAAATTAGGAGTCAATAACACTCATGCGTGTGCTTGTGTGCTAGTGTTACTGCAGATGCTGCAGAGTTTTGTTATACCGAGATATTGCAGGCATGGTTAATGCATTGAGGATTTTGAATCCATGGTGAAGTGATGCTATACTCAAGAATGATATGGTTCCATCCTCAAAATATTCCTCAACACCCTCTCTTCTCTTGAAAAAGTCAATGTCTGCAATTGATGCAGCTACTGTCCCTGAAACAATTCAGATCTCGTGTAAAAGACCTGTCAAATGTAAAAATAACTGGGAGAATAGGTCCAAGAACAAACCTCCACTAAAATAGGTCTTCTTCATTAACTTGGCAGTTTCTGTTGCAGTTTTTTGGTGGCAGAGAGCTGTTAGTGTGTGTTTCTTGGAAACAGAAATGTAAATTTCAACTATAATGTGATCGATTAATACTTATATCAAAGGGAAATCGTAAAATTTTCTTTGGAGGGGAAGTTAAATTCTTCTATTTTGGCCAGTTTACCCAAAACTTGCACCCCCAAAACTTTTCAAGGAAAAATGGGAGCCATGAGGAAAAGGAAAAGATCAGAGTGCAGAACATTATAAAACTAGAGAAAAAATCCCACCTCTGAATTCAACTGCTTACCATTTCGGACAATAAGAGCTCCAAGTCCAGTTGGGTAACCAAATAGCTGGCAAAAATAGAAGATACAAGGATCAACTTAGCCCTTCACAGCATAAGTGGCAATATTTATACAATTGATTTGTACAGCTATAGAGATCTTATACAAGTACCTTATAAAATGACACCACAACAAAGTCTGCCTTGTATTTAGACAAATCTGGTGGTGCTGATGTACTTCCTTTTGCAGCATCAATAAGAACCATCCAGTCCCCTCTGTTTACAGTTATTAAGCCAGGATATAATTCAGGAAATATTATTGGAGTAATATATATTTCATTTCAGAAAGGCACAATAGCAAAATAACAATCAAAAACACTTCAGTTAAAAATCTAAAATGTAGCAATTCCTGGCTAGCTACTTTCTTATCTACCTTAACTCTCCTCTCTCGTTAGTACCTAGATCCTCTTTCACCATCAATTAACAAACAAGCTGAGAAAAATGTACATAATGTTTCCAGTCAACCAAAATCTTTTACCAAAATAAAATCCGTCTTTGAATCTGACAATAATTTGCGGAATGAAATTCTCATGTGTCTTGACCTTCTTTATAGAATGTTACAAGATATTTAAGGATACAAAATACACATGAAAACTAGCTACCATTTACAAGGAAATTACCTAATTAGCCATAATTACGTAATATTCTGATAATAAGCTAGTAATATTCTAATAATATGCTAATACACCCCCTCAAATTGATGTTGGCGAGTTCACAAGCTTGCTGACTAGATAATTATGACAGTGGCGAGTCAATGATTTGGTGAAGATATCTGCGGCTTGGTGAGTAGTGGAAACATAGGGAAGAGCTATGACCTTGGAGTAGTAGGCGTCCCGAATGTAATGACGATTCACTTCAATATATTTGGTGCGTTCATCGTACACATAATTGGCCGTAATCTGAATAGCAGTAGTGTTGTCACCATAGGGTGGCGTGGGCTGTGATTGAGAGAAACCAAGTTATGCAAGAAGACCACGCAACCACACAACCTCAGAACATGCAGCGGACATAGCTCGGTATTCAGCCTCAGTGGAGGACTTAGAAACACATTCATGTTTCTTACATTTCCAAGAAATGAGAGCATCACCCAAAAAGGCACACCATCCAGTAGTAGATAGACGAGAATCTAAACAACCTGCCTAATCAGCATCACTATAAGTCGTGAGTTCAAGGGACGACCCCCGAGGGAAGAGTCCACGATGAGGAGTCTCAATAAGAAAGCGAATAATGCGACCACCAACTACCAAATGAAGATGACGAGTGGCGTCCAAAAACTTGCTTACAATATGAACGGCAAAGGAAATATCTAGACGTGTGATGGTGAGATATATGAGACTACCTACCAACTTCTTATAAAGAGTTGGATCATGGAGGCTTAAGGAGATAGGTGTCTGAGAAGGAAACTCGGGAGCAGTGACTGGTGCGGCATGCCAACGAGAGTAAACTAGACCAAGCTTGTATCGAGAGAATTCTATAGGAAAATCAAGCAATAAGAGAACACAGGGAGAGAGCAATTTCTGAAGTGAAAAAGATTATTTTTTAAAGAAAACAACATTATGGGAAATCCTAATCCGATGTGTCTTAGGATCATAACAGACATATCATTTCTGAGTCCCACCCATCCTAGAAATGCACACTTGACAGATTGAAGTGTAAGTTTGTTCTTTCATGCGATGGTAAATGAATAAAACAAACACATCCAAAAGGACAAAGATGAGAGTGTAGGACAATGACCAAAGAGCTTATAAAACAGAGAAACATTATCAATAGTGGAATAAGGTAATCGATTTATGAGATAAACATTGGTAGACCGCTTCACACCAAAAAGGAGAACGAACATAAGACTCAATCAGAAGAACTCTAACCATGTCAAAAAGATGATATTTTTTTTGTTCTGCCACCCGTTCTGTTGCCGTTCTGTTGAGGTGTAGAAGGACAAGAGTGCTGAGAAATAATCCCTTTGGGATTGAAACGCATTAGACATATATTCGCCTCTTGAATCAGATCGTAAAATCTTGATAGAAGAGGAAAATTGGTTGTCAATGAGAGTAAGAAAAAACTGGAAAGCAAAAATAACCTTACTCTTTGCATGAAGAAAGAAACCCATGTGAAGCAACTATAGTCATCGATAAAGGTAACAAAGTATTTATAATGCTCATAAGATACGACAGGTGCTAAACCCCATACATCACTATGAACGACATCAAAAATATGCGAAGCATGAGAACCATAAGAAGGGAACGGTAAAACCTTGCTCTTAGCAAGTTTACATGAAGTAAGATAAAGGAAACCGAAGCAAAATTCTGATTACCAAGTAAACTAGAGTTTAACAAAAGATGTAATACATTAGAGTTTGGATGTCCTAATAACTTATGCCAATAAAAAATATCAAAAATAGCAAAATTACAAACAATAGGAAAAAATGGAACATGCTTCGGTAAAATAGGAAAGAGACGTCCGTCCTTAAGCCCCTTCTTGATCGTCCTCCTGGACACCAAATCCTGCACAAGACAACTAAAAGAAGAAAAAGACACAGAACAATTATTATCAACAAGTTAACCAACAGATATAAAATTAGATGATAAACTAGGAGAGAGTAAAACATTAGGTAGATCTGGTGATATATCACCCACGGCCGAAATAGGAAGAGTATTACCATCGGCAGTGTGTATATGGAGAGGTCCAGTATATAGTCTAAGGTTACTAAGTAATTGAGTATCATTAGTCATGATTAGAAGCACCTGAGTCCAATAACTAAGGAGCAGTTGATGGTTTACCTGAGACACCTAATGCAGACAAAGCAGAAATAAACATTTGTTGGATCATTTCAAGAGTGATGGAATGTTGGGTAAAACTGTGAGAGGCTGGAACTTGAGTGGGAGCAACTGACAAAGCAGTACTTGATGCTAAAGTGGCCGCAGCAACACAACCTAGTTCGATCTTGAGTGGAAGACATATAGGGCACTCCTTAATGACATGGTCAGACTTCTTGCAATAATTACACATTTTTCTCGGACATTGAAGAGCCATATGACTAAACCCCTTATAGTTGTAACGCTGAACACCAGACATATCTCAAGTTTTGAATTTTCCTTGAGCAGCATATGCAACAAGAATTGTTGTTACTTGATGATGATGTTGCTCCTCTCTCAGTAACTCACCCAAACAGCCATCCAAGTTGGAAGTGATTCGCGATTCATAAGGCTGGAATGAATGGATTCAAATTCACTTTGCAATTTTATGAGGAATTGATCCCTCTTGGTGACTTCATGCACAGCTTGAACAGCCTCCAAACTGTTGATGAAACCGAAGTATAGATAATATCTGTGTAATCAACCCAAAGGTTAGAAACACTAGAATAATATTCTTCAATAGACCAAGAATCCAAAGCGAAATTGGCCAATTCAAACTCCAACTGAAGGCGTCGAGCATTGTTAGTTTTATTGTAAATTTTCTTCAAGTACTCCCACATAGCTCGAGATGACTTAGAAGGTCTGAAATTAAGAACAATTTGAGTATCAACGGATCCAATGATCCAAACCATAAGTCGAGAATCTTTTATTTTCCAAGCAAGATACTTTTCTTTTTTCTTTTCTTGATCAAATGGGGAATACTCCCGTCAATATGTCCCCATAGATCATCTTTGCTTTCAACTAATAACTGAAAATGAAATGCCCAAGAAGAATAGTTCTTGCCAATAAAACGAATGCAAACAGACTCATTCTTATCAGTTGACATAATGGAATCGTGTATGGTCCAACCAAATATAATCACAATTTTAACCAAATAAATTATGTCCAATCCAAATCAGCCCAACTAATAATTTATTAAAACAATAGCCCATGCGTGACTACCCAACACTATTCAATTAATAGCCTAACACATAATTAATTATCTCCAATATCCCAAACAGAGCTATGCCCAATACTATTCAATTAATAGAAGCTCAAATCAATGGCACAACAACACCATAACCCAATTATTCAACCAAACACCTAAAATTCAAACCTCAGTCCACAAAAAGAAAGAAGAAATCGAGTGAACCTGAGATCAAAGAAATCTATTGAAGATGTAGAATCAAAACCGAAGAATCCTGCAACCTAACACCGAGACGCCGAAAATCTGCTACGATTACAGCCAAATTGCGAAGAAAAATGTAACCAAACACCACTAGGCAGCGCGAACTGAGAGGTGCAACGTGGACGAAGCTATAATTTTCGTAACCAAGATCACAGGCCAAGAATTTGAAACAAAACATGCAGAAAATTTGAAGAATCCAGATGGTGCCTAAGAAGCAAGCACCGATTACTATGAACCGAGAGCCAATCACCCAAAATCACACGCATGAGTAAGTAAATTAAAACTTTGATACCATGACAATAATTTGCGGAATGAATTTCTTGTTTGTGACCTTCTTTATAGAATGTTACAAAATATTTAAGTATACAAAATATACATGAAAACTAGCTATTATTTACAAGAAAATTACCTAATTAGCTATAAGTAAATAATATTCTAATAATACGCTAATTGAATCAACATACAGCGCATAACACTCTTCATAGAGTAAAATAGAGATACAGTTTAGATAATATTTTAAAATAAAGTTCAAATTAGGCCTCTGTTTGGTCACATTAAAATTTTAATTCTCATTCTTCTACTCAATTTCAACCACACATTCTTCGATAAAATAATATTTTTCATCACATCAATAACTTTTCCTTCTTTTTCAACCACACATTCTTCATCAATTTACTATTCCAGAATACATTTTTTTTCAAAATAATGTGGCTCAAACACACTCTAAATTTCTTCTACTCATTTTCAACCACACATTCTTCAATAAAATAATATTTTCCATCACATCAATAACTTGTCCTTCTTTTTCAATCACAAATTCTCCATCAATCTACTATTCCAGAATACATTCTTCCAAAATAAAGTGGCTCAAACACACCTTAGATTAGATTAGGTTTTATATTTTAATAAAGTCCTAGTTTAGTAGAAATTCGTTTGATTTTAGCTTCTTTTTAGTTTCTTTGCTTTATAAATAGAGGGCATATTCATCGTATTGGATACTCTTAAATATATAATAAATTGAATTTCCTCTTTGCCCTAAATTCTTCTCTTCTTTGACCCCCTTTCTTTCTTGTTCTTCAATTGTTCATTGTCAAATTAATAAGCTCAAGTGTCTTTCAACCTACAAGAGCACAAAACAATATCTTCAAAAAGTACAATCCCCTCAGAAAGACTCACACTACTGCATCTGGTAAGAAAAGAATAGCAAATAAAATTTAAATGAAATCCAAATATTTATTAAAGGGACTGAAAAATAGAGGAAGTCAATGCCAACTCCTCAAACAACTAATAAATAGGATATTCAGCTAGCCTTGAAAATCAGTGTAAGAGAATAATAATTTCTTTATGTTGAGAAGCTAGAAACATAACTTGAATACCTGTGATGTGGAGAGGACTCACACATTTCATACGAATCTTCCTTCATGAAATTTACCAGGTCAAGATTAAATTTCAGACCTGAAAAGTTGCATTCTGAGGGAAATGCAAATAAGTTGTATGTATTACCTGTAATTAGAAACAAGTAAAAATAAATATGATATGTCCAGGCGCACTATTGATTTCAACAATAAAATTGCTTTACCCTCAAGAGATATGTTCCCAAGAAACAAGAACAAGCACATGATTTGTTTTTAAACCTCCACAACAAATAATACAAACTTTCCTAATGCATGCAAGTTTATTTTGATAAAAAGATCAATTTCACTAAGTTGGAGAAAAAAGCAGGCTCACTTCAAACAATTGGTTAGCAAGAAGCTTTTAAACAAAGTTTATGTCCATTTTGAGTTGCAATGATTCACTTGCCATGCAAATGCTACTATCTTGACTTTGGCATAATATACTCAAACAAATACATTAGGTGAAATGGTGCTAGGTTGAATAGATGGGCCACAAAATTGTGCAACAAATTATTAAGAAGATTTTCTGGAGGAAAATGTGCTAGATAACTTAACCAGTGGCCTCTTTTATAAGGAATCTGGGTTTGCTTCTCCTCTGCTCTTGATGTGGAATAATCTTAATTGCCAATTTACCACTGTCAGGTTGATCAAGATCTAAAACCTCTTCAACATCCACTGAGAAAGCTGCGGCTCCTCCATTGAGTGCATATCTAAAGAATATTAAGGGAAAAAAGATTCGAGAAACACTAGAAGCAAAAAACCAAATTAACAAAACAGTATTGGAGAATCAGAACTGATGATCTCTTTCTTCTTTGGAGAAATACTAGCATTCCACGATATCAACATTCTATATCACTTTTTAATTAAATGGTCAAAGTTCTACAAAACATCTTATACATTTTTTCAGGGTCAAGAAACAACGGTTATCGATAGGAAGGATACTCTCTGATTCCAAGGACACTGTTGTGATTCTCCATGGTATACATAAAAGTACTCTGACTACTCCATGGAAAGGTCTCTCCAACAAGTTTCAATGCAGCTGTAGCCCCAGAGGTAAATATGCATTTATATTCTCTAGGAGATGCATTAAAGAAATTAAGGACCTACACCACAATCATAATCAATTCTCAATTATGTTTGAACTTCATAAGTTACTCTTAAGAATAGATATATTAAGCAAAATTTCCATTCAGTAAATGGTCTTAAATGACGAGGAGAAAGCTCATGATAATGTCTGACCTGTCCACGAGCTTCGTCAACAATATTACTTGTTGTCACACTGCAGTCGCTTTGGCTATCTATATGTTTTTTATGTAATTAAGAAATCCATTTTTAATAATATCAAGCAATTCAATGATGAAAATGAAAACTTGAAGGATACGGGGATTTCCATATACAGTCGAATTAAAATCCTTGAAAATGGCTTCCATTTGTGACTCAGAATACAGAGTTGCTCCAGCATGATCCAAGTACGCAACATCTAAACAGTCACCAAACATAATGTTTCAATTATAAAAACAGATATTCAAATACCATATAGTATAAATAAAATATCCTATTTAAAACAAAATCTTTTTTAATTTCAAAATTAGATAAAGCAATTAAGCGATAGAATCCTGACCATCCAAGCGTCTAAAATCGGTAGCTCTGAGCTCATCAATGTTTTTGGGTGCATTTGGATAGCCATAATCTTCACCAAACTCTCTGAAGAACCCTTCTTTCTTTGGGTCGATTGCCATACTGGAATTCTCACACTCAAAAAATTATAGAAATATAGCAAATGTCCAAGTGTCGTTGTAGACTGGTGATCTTGCTGCTGAACAAGATATTAATTGGTACGCAAATCTTGAACCGCTATTGATTTGTAGCTTTGAAACTTTTTTTTTCTAGTGTAGACTCTTTTATAATTATATCTGCAATAAAATATTCTACAAGTAAAATCAAAATTTTTCCATATTTTTCAATCACACATTCTTAAGAAACTCAACATTCAAAATAATGTTTCTCCAAAAGTATTGACTGCTAAACAGGGATTAATGTGGCCCCAAATTCAAGTTTTGAGTTAGAATACAAGTTAACAGAATGAATTGAGATCTCCCCATTATTTGACCCATGACCTCATCCTATCAGCTCATAAGCCGAAAGTCAAAACATTATACCTAACCATCATAGGCAAGTGACTTTCCATTGTATAGGTGAGAAAGAGGGAATTTCACTCCTAATCGCATTTTCAAAGATGTCACATCAATCAAATTACATGTGGCTCAAAGTGTAATATTCTATTTCTTGAATGAACCCACATCGAGTAATTTGTCGACCTCGGCTTTTATGACCTATTGTCGATTGAATGCAATAGGCTTGACCTATTGCATGTTGTTTAACCAATGTTGTGCTACTTATCAGTCAATTCCCTCTATATCTTAGGACTTTGCTAATAGATCCATGTTGTTTGACAACATTTCCAACAAATATTTTGTCTCCCCTTCAGCCATCACCAGTCTATGTAGTCGTACTTATTCAAAAATCCTTTAATTTTTTGATCAAGTCAATAATGTGACATATTTTCATTCCATCTTTTGCACTAGTGATTAATCAACCATGTTTACTGAATGTTACATGTGTTCTTTATTTCAGAAACGTGAGGCCCCACGCGGTGAAATTGTAAAAACTCGTGAAATATGATCATTGTCCCCCCAGATGATAGGAGCGTTATTGGAGTGTACAATGGCAAGACTTCATTACAGTTGAAATCAAGCCTGAAATGATCAGCCACTATCTTGCTGAGTTCTCAATCTCTTACAACCACTCTTCAAAGTTCATTCATCTTAAATGAAATCAAGCATGTTTCTTGGTGCCACCCAAGAATCAAGCATGGTAGAACTGGTATTGGGGCCACCCACTCTTCAAAGTTCATTCATCTTAAGTGAGAAATCTCAGCAACACAGCAAACATATATTATTTCTGAGAGTTTCTTGTGTTTTGTTTCTTTCTTGGCAATTATTTAGCCCTTTCTTATGCTGCTGGAATTTTCAATTGAGGAATACCTTTTATATGATGCTATCTGATAGATTACATTATGTTTAATTATATTTATAAACTCAGTTTGAATTGCATATTTTTGGTCTTTATATTCAGTTAATCTCATGGTCGGATCCGACAAAGCAAGATCAAGCTTTTCCTACACGTCTGCGTCTCAGCATCTACACCATAAGTACAAAGAAAATTTCTTCTCGACACTCAACAATCAGAAACAACAAAACCTGATTTTTCAAAAACTAAAGATTAACGAGAAATATATAAAATAAAAAATGGTCCAAGTTACAAAATCTAGTAAAATAAACTCTGATAAGGCGATAACACGTACCAATGTCAGAAGCCGCTGCAAAATATGGGAGTACTCTGAACTAGTAAGAGATGCAATATTTGATTTGGGTTCCTTAATTTACCAGAAGTGGGTGATTGAGATAGCCAAGTTAGAAATTTCCGCGGCGGCGATTCATACACAGATAAGCGTGATTGAAGCAGTCGGAGACACCACGACGGCATCAGCGCTGAGGACAGAAATAAATGGGAATGGAATTACGATTTACTGGAGGGAGATTCGACGGATTAGGTTTGGGTCAGGACTTTGATTTTGGATTAAGTAGTTGGACAGTGGAAACGGGCTGCATCAGGGACAAAGCCATTTGTTCTGGGTCAACGATGGAGACAAAAACAGGCGCCAGCCCGGGCCAGTCATTGAGCCGGGACATAAATCATGGTTCGCTCATTAAAAGGCATTGGCTCAACTTTAAAAAAATAAGGCCTTGATTCAACCAAAATTCCATGGAAAATGGAAGAGAAATTCCATTTCCACCAATTTTGGCATATTTGATTGGAATTCATTTCTTAGCAAGTAATTTTCCACCCAAAGCCACACACGTGCCCAATTCAAAGTTTTGGTGGAATTCATTTTCTTTTGGTTTTGGTGGGAATTGGTTTTTTATGCATCTTTTATATATATATACATTATTTTTTAAATTTTTGACAATGGAAACAAATTCTCTCAATTGTAAAAAAAATTTCCCTTTAATGAACAATTTTCATGAAAAATAAAGTCAAACGAACACCAAAAGGTCCAAAATTTCAATATTTTTTAGGTGAAAAATTATATCAATCAAAACAATTAATTGACAATTTCCAATAAAATGAATTCTAGGCAATTTAATTCCCTTAAATTCATTTTCTTTTCGCCCAAATTCCATCTTTACAATCAAACGGATCATATAAGAATAAGTCACAAATGAATATATATAACCCAGATTTTTAGTTTACCTGATTTCAAATCTACGAGATATAGTTTCTGATTCAAAAAATCAGGATCTAAATGAATATATATTATATATTGCTTATTTATGGGATAAATGAGGAATGATTAATTATACTCCCCGAAATCAAGCATTCAGTTACAATTTCCAAAACAGATCCTTAAAAAACAGCTTGTCATCCCCATTTTCTGGAAGCCAAAAATATTGGAGCAACGCCATTCGTCCCTCCGATTGGAAATAACTTTTAGAAGGAGGTCACAACTAATCCGATTTCAAAGGATCAAAACGAAGCCATTCTTCCTTGTAATTGCTATAATTTGTGGAAGGAGGTCACAACTAATTCGAATTCAGACAATTGAACTCGATAGCCAGACATTGTCGGTATCTAATTTTCCATGTTCCTGTTGAACTCTCATGTTTGTATTGCAATATTTTACGAAATAGTTATTGATTGATTTAAAGCAATACAGAACATATATGTAACCCAAATTTCTCAATGTGACCATGATTTGAATATGTGATTATAATGTGTCTGTGTGATCGTGATTTTGTATGTACTCATAGTTGTGACCGAAATGAGTATTTGTGACCTTTTTTTGGATAGCAGTTATACATGTTGGGCAAATTGTTATACAAATGTGAACTAGGTCACAATCAAATATGACGCAATACTTGTGCCAGCCATTTTATGGATTGCAAACCAGAATTATCTGTGACATTCTTCTGATGGAATTATGACTGTAATTGTAATTGTGAATGGAACTTTTTTTGTGCGTTCAAACAGAAATGGGTTATG
>CAIGRP010009118.1:0-10024 GCA_903798385.1 Fraxinus cuspidata | reverse complement strand
AACTTATTGTGAGTCTCTCAACATTTCAACAAGCAACTAATTATCTAATTGGTAGCCAATCAATTAAATAATGCAATGGTTATGCAAAATTAATCAAGAAACGCAAGAAATAAACTAAATTACTAGTCTTGAATTAAAATAATTAAACAAACAGGGTTCATCTGCATCCAATACAAAAGTGGATCAAGCCTAGCATGATAATATATAAATTCAAGAAGAATAATAGAAAAATAACACCCGGATCATGAAATAAATCAAAAGAAGTTGATCTTCAAACCCAAAGTTATATTCTTCAAAATCTTGATGTAATGACCTTCAATTCCTTGATCTTCCCTCTCAAAATATAGCAATTAGCCTATTGTTCTTGATAAATTTAATGATAATATTGTGATGAAGAGGCAAGAGAGAGTCCCCTTATGTGTAGCCATCGTCCTCTATTTATAAGAGCCAAATATTAGGTCAAAACCCCATTCAATTTAGTTTCCAAAAGAGTTTGAATCGCGAAAGGAAACTAAAGATTTGTCTGTGAAAAGGGCATATGCGCGCGCACCGTTTATTGGTTTTGTTCTCGGTAAATGAAGTTCATGCCCGTGCGTACGCGATATAATTTGACCGCGCGCGCTTGCAGGTTTATCTCTGAGCAATGTTCGGTATTTTGGCCATAACGTTTTCTACATATATTCGATTGAGTTGATTCAAAGTGCGTTGGAAATGTAATTCAAAGGGCTACAATTCTTATAGAAATAAGATATTTCCATTTCGAACGTTTGCTATCCGAAAAATGAGTCTCAACTTGATGATAAAAATCCNAAGTGCGTTGGAAATGTAATTCAAAGGGCTACAATTCTTATAGAAATAAGATATTTCCATTTCGAACGTTTGCTATCCGAAAAATGAGTCTCAACTTGATGATAAAAATCCATAGCATAACTTCTTCGACTGAAAATTGATTTTTGAAAATACTTCCACTATATTTCACTCATTTGACCTCCAATTGTATCCAATTGATCCTATATGATCTTCAATCATCGTTTTGTGGTCTGAATCAACTATTGAATGTTTACACTTTGGTCCCCAAACTTTGATTTTCCTTCGTTTTTGCACTTTTTTTTTCATTTATTTCTTCCAAATCCACCCATTTACATTGAGTTCAACCTAACAAACATAATTAACATAAAATTAAGCTATAACTCATTCAAATCACTAATAAATACTCTAATTTAATGGACTAGATAAGTGTACAAAATACACTTATCAAATACTTTGAAAACACAACTTATGGAAGGATTCCATATGCAAACTCTACAAGATTAAAGAATAGTAGCTACAAGTTAATTGTGCCCAACCGAATACAAAAATATAAGTATGTCCATTTATAAAAATTCTAAAACGACCTCATATTGAATTTCATCATCAAATGATTATAGAGACATTCCTCTTAGTTATTTTTTATTTTGAAATAGGACCAATGAGAATCAAATGAAGATATCATCTCTCTCATATCACACCAATTACGTTCTCTGATCACCAATGAATTACTAAATTAATTACTCCCATTTGCCCTATAAACTAAAGCAACAAAACACCAAACTGAATTCAGCACACTCATTTGATCAAATAGTGGCGATTATTGAAAGTTTATTGATTTTCTATCGTTTTGTGTCCGTGTAAGTAGTCCTTTATTTCATTTTGCCATAATTCTTCTGAATAGTTAATGCCATTTTTATTTTTATTTTCATTTGAACTTTTCAAGCCTGCGGTTCTAATCCCCCATTAATTTTCGAATGTGCATCCTAACAAATACATGTTGAGTTGTTGAGTCATTATGATCGTAAATCACCATTTCGTAACTTTTGATTCCACACGTGACCTTAAAGACTGCTTTGTGACCTTCGGTTCCTCGTGTGTGACTTCCAATTCCTTGATATGACCCTCAATTGTAATTTGAATGTCACAGTCATACATAATATAATACTTTAGTTGTACGTTTGAGTCACAAAATTGATAGAAACGGAGAAAAGAACCCTCTCTCTAATCTACCTGCTATTCCGAAGGATTAGAAATGGTTGTGCTCTTGTCTTTTGAAATAGAAAATAGCACGACATTTAGACCCAACTATACCTCGATGGTGTATAATGCAGAATTAAAACAATAATAAGCAACATGTTATAAATTATTATTTATAGATGATTATTAAGTCAATGTCAAATTGAACAAGAATTAAACAATCACACAATATAGATCAAAAGCAATAAAGACAAAAAGTAAATCAACACCAAAAATTGGTAATGAAGAAAAAACCCTTGAAAAACTCTTCATATGGATAAAAAATCTTTGGACAAACTTTGTTAAAAAGATCCATTAGAAAAGATTACTTATAATTAGTCTAAACACAACAAAACCTTAGTAGACTATAACCACCCAACCTGTAAAATACCGAAGAACCTCTTTGATTGTGCAACCTGCATTTTCCAGAACTTTGGACTTGTTTTCCCTCTACGTGGATCACAAAGAAAGAACCCGTTTTGAAACAAATGAAATTCCAATTGTCTCTTTCCAACTTCAGAATTTTGAATTCATATTGTATAAGATAAGGATTTTTGGTGTTTGATCTATAAATCTTAAGTATTTTGATCATGGGGTTGAATCAAGAGATTTATGGAATGGGTTTATGATGTTCAATAATACGTTCTTTTATATGAAATAATGATTCAACACTGCGCAAAAGATATTTGGGAATAATTATGAAACTTTGGATGTATAATTGATCTTCAATAATATGCTCTCTTGAATGAAAACATGTTCAGCCATGCTTTTGGGATGAACTATGCTTAGATATTTATAATATCGAGTGTTTGAAGTTGAAGGAGATTGTAAAAACTGTGTAAAATGTGAACAGGACTCTGCCACGACAAATACATCTCTTGAGCGCCAACCTCGTGCACGTCAAGCAGTAAGCCCGATGCTCGAGCACCAGGCTCGCTTCGCGGCTATCGATCGGTCATGTCCCTACTTTTAGCGCTCAAGCGCGCCCTTGACGGTCAGCTAGTGGTTTTACGACTACTTTTTCTCCTTGGTCCATCCTTGACTCTATACTACCAATTCCCAACTCTTTGACTTTAATTATAAGTCAAATAACCATGATTTTGGATAAGAAAATTACCAATTACAAATTTGGACCTAACACCTTCATCTTCTCTCCAAATCCCCGGTTGACTCTTTTTACTATACATGTACTTGCGCGTCTTATCAATTGACAATAATTATTATAGTGTATTAACATCCGTAGACAGATAGGAAAAGTTGCAGATTAATCGAATACGGATTAAATAGTACAAAAATAAGAAGAGAAGAACTAGATTTCATTGCTCTTCATTCATTACAATTGCAATGTGTGCATGTAATTCTTCTTCAAAGAACCAAAAAAAGAAAGTACGAATATGGACGGAGAACAAGAAGATGATGAAGACAGTTGTGTAGTAGGGATGACAAAAAAAACTCGTTCAACTCGATACCCTAGGGCCTCACCTCGAATGGGAAGTGAATAACCCTTCTAACTGGGTAAACGGGGCAAGTACTGGGCAAGGGGTACGAGGAAACATAGTCCTCGTCCTATCAAATAAAAAGATTTATTATTATTTTTAAAGAGAATATAAATTGTTCTTAACAAATTAATAAAAAGTAATAATATTTACTAACTAAAGACATAAAAAAAAGTAAAAATAAAAAATAACTAAAAAAAAGTTGGGGGCCCCGCCCCGTTCCGCTTCAATCGGGTATGAAGACGAGGCAATGAGACAAAAATACCTAATGAAACGAGGGTGAGAATAACTGACTCGCCTCATACTCATCTCGTTGCCATCTTAGTATGGAGAGGGGTTGGAACACTTTGGGTGCATTTGGCTTGCTGTTTTCAATTTTGTAAAAAATTAAAAAAACGTGTTTAGTATGGTATTTCTGAAAATGGATTTTCAAAAAAAAAAAAGCTTAAAATTACAGCATAAACTCAAAACGTTTTGAGTGTTTTCAGTGAAAATTTTGAAAACGTTCAAAATATGGAAAATAAGCATTTAAATAAATTTTTAGAAGTTAATTTTTTTAAAAAAATAAAAATCTAACAAATAAAATAAAACTTTAAAATTAATAATAATAATTATGAAAAAAAAATCTAAAATCTAAAGAAATAAAATTCCAAAAAGTATAAAATAAAAATTCTGAAAAAAATAAAACTATAAAGAATTCTAGAAAAATAAAAGTTATAAAAAATAAAAATAGCTCAAACTCTTAATGATCACTTACATAAAATAGTTCTATTTTTACTAATTAATCAAATATAATAAAATAAAATGTCAAGCTAATTTTTCAAAATTTCAAACAAAACGTATTTTCCAATATTCTATTTTGAAAAATAAATTTTCAAAATAATAAACCAAACGCGTCTTTAACAATCTTAAAACAAACCCTTAAAACAGAAAACAGAAAATGAATTTAAAACTGAAAATTGAAGTACAAACCCAATGAGTCATTCGATTTTCTCCTCTAGTCGCCTTGAGTGGGTCCGTAGACAAATGTAAAAAGGGATTCTATCAACTTGGCCTGATCTATAATCTCAAAAATTTTCATATTTTTGAGAAAGTTAACTACTTCAAGATAACGAGGGATGATCTAAATATGGAATGTTTCATTACAAAGTCTTAACAAAAGGGGTTTGGAATCAAACAACTATTCACAAAATATCTAAAACTCCGGTCATTTTGTCTACTGATATGCCAACTCATAATTCACCAAACAAGCAAAAAGAGCCCAGAAATCCACTAAAATGTGATAATCAGTCAAAGTGTCAAAAGGTTGAACCGAGATTGAACCGGTGATTTTTTTTTTTATAAATATAGTTTTACAAAAATTAGAAAAATATACATTTAAAAGTTTTAAAACATATACATTTACATTGGTTGAACCGGTTAATTTGGAAACGGGTCACGGATTTTTTAGAAAATCGGCTAGTTTAACGGGTTTTTAATTAGAGGTTTTATAAGCCTAATCAAATCGATTTTGGTCCTGATTCCCGATTTCTTTTTTTTTTTTTCATTTGAACCGACCAAACAATGTTGATTTTTAAAAAAACACTCATTTTGGCACAAAATAAGGCGCGTCAAGCAAGATGAATTCAGAAGAAAGAAAGAAAAAATATCTAAAGGGGAAGAGAGACCGAGCCCCTGTTTTGTTTGGAATAAAAGGAAGCTGTTATTTATATCCACTATTATAACATATTTATTCACTTTTGAAAAGAAAATTATATTATAATTTTAATTTTATATAAATTTGCTTAAATATATATATATAAAATTAAATAAAAATACATTATTCTAAATTCCCCCACTAAAATTTATTTTCATCAAATCCTTTTTCACTATTTAAGTAGAACCCTTATATTCTTAAACTATCTACTCCGACTAAAGTTAAAATAACAAAGGAAGAGACACAATTATAGCAAATACATACAAACATAAAAATATATGAAGATGAGTTTGAAAAGGAAAGGATTCTCTTTTATTGTGGTTTGATAAATTTAGTATGCGCATGATATTTAATTTGTGTTTTTGAGTTATTTGATAATGTGCCTTTTGAATTCAAGTAGTATTNAGAGAAAATCTGATAAGAGCGAAAAAAAAGAAGAAGATAAATTTAAAATTATATTCAGTCATCAAATTGAGAAAAATTTAAATATATTGACCCAATTGATATATTTTTTCAATTGTTCAGGACGAAATTTATCCTTCACAATGCGAAATCCAGCCCATGCATTTTTCTATTTTTCACTTTCTTTGATGGATATTACCAGAAAATCCTATTGAAGGATATGATTTAGTCACTGGATTTTGAGTATCTCAATTGAGACACTTAATTTTAATATGTCACAGTTATATTATCTATCAAAGAAAGTGAAAAAAAAAAAAAACAATTGACAGTGCATATTAATGGCAATGATTAAAAATATGAAAGGACTATGGAAAAATTATGATATGGTAGATCTACAAAAAGGATGTGGATAGGTATATGAAAAAATTGAAGTAATTATGATGCCATAGATATACAAAAATAGTGTGAATGTATAGTGTTAAAATAAACAAATTTAATAAGGACAACATTGAAATGTGATGTGGATAAAAATAATAATTTTAAAATTTTTTAATAGGGATAGTACATAGAGTGGGATGGATATATAGCAAAATTGGATATAAATAGTGGCTCTCGATAGAAATAAGAGTTTTAGTAGATTTTGATCAAAGTTGTGAATTTCATAAAATGTGTAATTGAAAATGAATTTGAGAAGAAAAATAAGTTTCAAGAAATGTGAGTCAAATGAGGATTGAATTTCACTGCATTGTGGTTAAATCTGGCTGCAATTCATAGAAGGCCAAGAGTCAGCATCCAATTATTTAAAAGGGATCCGTCCTTACACCATCATGCTTGGTGTATAATCTTTTTTATAACATTGTTGACAACATATGTTATTATTGGACTGTTTAAAAAAATTATCTTTTCAACCAACACTTTTTTAATATATACAACATTGTCAAAATTCATTGTACAAATGGCATTGTCCTTACACATATACCAAATGATTTTATTTATTTATTTATTTTAGAGAGATTTTCAAGAATACCAATTCAGATTTTAAAATAATAATAATAATAATAATAAAATTCAAAAATCTACGGGAAAATTAAACCATACCAAAATTTGGCTTTTCTAGGCATACATCCATATTTTGGACCCTATTTCACCTTAACTAAAAGTTCAATATTAGACTTTTTATCCTTGAAAATTGAGGGATGTCACTTGTCCTGGGATTAAATCTCGGGTCAAATTAGGCGCGTCATTTGTAGGGCCCCTATCAATAGGGGGCGCCAAATGGTGCGTCTGGTTTGACCTGAGATTTAATCTCACAACAATCAATTATATTCCTGAAAATTATTACTATAATTTGAACCTCCGACAGCGAGGCCGATTGCACATACTAGATTTCAGGCCGTTACAAATTTCAACCTTCTGTAACATATATTGTCACTTATAGTTCCCATAAAGATGGTTTTTGGCTAGCAACCATGATGTGCTGATTTTAGAGAATTGAGACGAACTCTAATTCTCTCAACAAGAGTTACTACAAATGTACACATGCTGGATGCGATGTTCGTACTTCGACCGACTCAAAATCTGTTATATCGACATATGAAGGCAAACATAATCATGAAATCCCGGTAGGCCGATGCAGCAAACTGCAGAAGACAGTAGCCAAAAATCCTTCATTACATAAAGAAATGGATTATGAGAACAATGATCAGATAGCAATGATTTTCAGCTTAGAGAAGAACAAATCGCTTCATGATTGCGAAATCATGGTTAAATGACAGTGACGGTATTTTGTTCGTGTAAATGCCTTTCATTTTAGCTTGAAGCTGGAGGAACATGTTGAGCCTAATTTGAAAACGGGAAAAAGGCATGAAGAGCTTCAAGACTGAATTCCTTGCCAGTGCTTGCAGTATGAATGAAGGAACTTTTTTTCATGGCGAATAAATATTTTTCCTTTATTTTTTCCTTTTTTGCAAATATTCAACTGTGTTGGACTCTCTGGAGCTCGATAGCATGCATGTTTGGGGAGGATTGAACAGAGTACAGATCAAACGTTGTGCAATGGCTAATTTAAATCGCAACTTATAAAACTCTGGTGATTGGCTAACTATAAATTGGTAAAAAAAAAAAAAAGTTAAATATTTAAAAAGAAATACGTGGCTTGACTCAAAATTGATATTGACAAAACAAAATCATGTCTATATTTCACAAAAAAAAAAATTGTCAATTACAACTACATCAGTATAAGAAAAAACTAGAGAAGCTAACTAAACATGCACTGATGCACAATGTTGCCAAGTACAAAAGGAAACAAGAATAATATGATATTCAATACATGTTACATTTCTTTGTCTCCGTCTTTTCTTGTTCTAGGATCTTTTGTATTCTTGAACATCCTATTTCCTAGCAATCATCGCGTGCCGAGTTTCTTCTTTCCGCATATCAGAATCCACATTTATGGCATCTACATCATCATCATCCTCGGAGTCATAGATTACTTGCTTTCTCTTTCGAACATGACCTTCCAGACTTGATCGACCCGAGTTCTTGAACCCCGATTCCTTACTCCATGGTTTAGAGGATAACACTTGTGGTTTTGGTGTCGCTTCCGCCTTTCTTGATTCCTCAAGTTTCTTCTTCGCCATTGAAGCACATGATTTTGAAACATTCTTAACCATCCAAGGATTAGGGTTTATCACAGACTTATCATTATCAGATGATAAAAACGAATAATCCCTTGAAGCTTTAAGCCACTTCACCTTCTCTTTGTCCACTGTGATCTTCGCCTTATTGGGCCTACGCTTTTGCACCGATGAATTCTTATGCTTCAGTTTTGAAACTTCTTTCCCAATTAATTCGTAGTTCAACCAAGACTTCTTTTCTTGAACTGTCTTCTCGGGATTAAAAGTCTTGGAAGATCCAGAAAAGGAGCAATCGCCATCATTATCTGAAGCATTTGTATTCTCTTTACTGCAAGAACCTTCCATGGATTCTTTCTCGATCAGAGTCCTGCATATTTCTCTTCCTCCTAGCGTTATTACCAAATACGTCATGATTCAGAAACAACTTTTGAGAGTAGCAGCAATTCACAAAAATCTGGAAACCTGAATTCTAGTTTCTGATGACTACTAAAACCAAAAGGCAATTGAAATTTTGGGAGGAAATTCAAGATGGTTTAGGGGCAGGGACGAGGGATGTATACATGGTAGTAGGAGGGAGAAGCAGAGTTTGTATAGGATTAAGAAAATCCATAACAGAAATACGAAGTCAAGTTTGTTCAGGATTAAGGAAAAACTTACCATAATATTATTGTTTCTTATGTTTTTGAATTATATAATTTTACATGAGAAAATTTAAAATCACATTTTGGCTTTTGATATAAAATTTAAAATGAAGTCATCAGTTATTTACAAGAACTACCCTTTTATATTAATTTTTGAAAAGCCAATACTTATTTCGTTTAAAGTAATGTCATCAATCTTTGAGAAGAAAATACTTTATTAATTATTTATAAACAAATAAAAATATTAAAAAAAAATTACTGTCCCTCTAGATATCTTGATCCCAAAGAAAAAGCTTCATTAATTTTTTCGTATTGAAAATACTGCAATTACATTTTTTCTTGATACTAGTGCACGCACGTGCGATGCACGTGATAGAGTTTAGTTGGGTAGTTAATAGTGTGGAATGATTTTTAATGTTTTTATACAAATTTTGAGGAAATCACGAAGGCACCCGGCGTGCGTCCGTGCCTCAAGGAGACATGGCATGTCTTCGTGGCGCCGGTGCTTCCGTGCGCAACGCAACGAAGACGGAATGTCTCCGTGAGGCACGGAATCACACGACGTGTTTCCGTGCCTCACGGAGACAGTAAAATCCTGAATCCCAAGAAACAAATGTCATGATTGCTCTATCCAGTAAAAGCAAACATCTTCATAGCACTTTTTGCTTCCAAATCCAAACTCCCAATTTCGCAACTAAATCATTCACTCCCATCAACAATCCCAGCCCAAAATGATTTCATCATCATTTGTATAAAAACTAAACTATCATTGTAAAATGAGGACACCTGTACCACCACTGGATTCCCAAAATATCACCACCGCCTCTTGAAAACAACTTCTAAATAACCTCCTTCATGAAAAAAAGAGGGAAAGAAAGAAAATCATATATTACTATTATATTTCTTTCCTCGGTAATCTACACCTCCTTGAATATGCAGTACAATTACTCCAGCACATAGCAGTATGCAAAACAAGCTGCCCCATCTCTCACGGACCGAAAAAACAAAGAAAAAAAAAAGAAATTATCGTCTTGGGAGAAAAGTACAGACGGTATATATAAAGAACCACAAGTAAAATTCAGAAAATCCAATGTATGTTTCCATAGA
>CAIGRP010009110.1:0-16922 GCA_903798385.1 Fraxinus cuspidata | reverse complement strand
AAAAAAAAAAAAAAAAGTCAAAATGTATATCTAAGACAAACAACTATCCATGTTCGTAGAAAATTCAAAAACTATAAAATGCGGGTCTACAATATTATTTAACAATTTTATCACCGTCTCAACTATTTATTATATTGTTGGCAATGCATTATTCACTAATATTTTGACATCTTTATCAATGACTAATGCAAGTTGTTACAACATACGATTAACGTTTCTAATTAACTTTCACCCCTTTATGATTACGGTTCATACATACATACATACATACATAAAAATACACAAAACTTCACCACTTGGTTGATTGTAACGTTCTATCACATATTGTTTTCCAAACTAACGGAAATTGCTTCATGATAGCTGTACATTAACTAATCTTACGCATAATTGTTATGTGATTCTATAGAAACAAAAATGATAAAATGAAAGTTATGTTTATCTTTAAATTAAAAGGTTAAAAGATACAATTTTTTTTAATTCTATTACTTTATGATGTGACAGTGGTACACTAGCATGCCTCACGATGATTACGTAGAAGATCTATTGTAGATGAATGTTATTTGAATATTTCTTTTTATCAATTTGAAAGATAGCAAATTAAATTATAGTAATCCAACAAAAGTTCAGTAACTCTTAGAATTTATGACTTCGCTTCGATCTCTTCGACTGAACCTAAAGGAGACTTTTCACTTCAAGGCTGGTTCTGAACGCCGCACGCCTCCTTCTTTGCTTTGTTCCAATAGAGTCTAAGGCAAAGTGGTTCGTATGCCTACTTTAGTTAAAAGGCTTTCGCTTCGGGAAGTTTGAAAGAGAAGAAAACTCCTCCAATTTCGAAATTTCTATCCGTAGAAGAAGAGCCCTAGTCTGAATCCTAGATGCAGAGAATCGTCTATAGAATTAATATGTCATGTCAATGTTGTTTAGTAAGTAATCGTTCGCTGTAAACATCATATATTTGTGGGTGTCGGCCACAAAATACTCATTTTTCTTTTTCTCCATCCATCATAATTCTGGAAAGTCCGACTCAAGGATTCCACTAATTAATTTAAATCCTCCTTAATCAATTAAAATGGTATATAATTAGAAAATTTTGAGTAATGATAGTTGTGTGATTATGTATGGTGAGTTGCAACCTACGTTTCAACTTAAACTCTGCAACAAAATTATTGATCAGAGCTTATATTAGATTGTTAAATTTTGTAATTATAAAAGAGAGATGATCCATGTACTTAGGGTTGACTATGTGATTAATAGAGTTAAGAAAAATATTACATTGTCATTGCCAAGATTGGAGTTCCTTGTCAATCATGTAATTTTGCATTATTGTCTCGTAATCATATGACTTTCTTTCTCGAGAAAGGTAAGGGATACGAAGAAGTCTTCTTATCATTTGATAATCCTTATCAAACCAAATACATAATTATAATAATTAATAAGAGTTGAAATAATGAGATTATTTCGAGTAATGCCAATCTTAATCCATTGGACAATGACTACTGATCATTATCAATTTTGATGAATAGATTAAAAAGTCAACTTGGAGGTGTTAAGATTTGGAGTTCCGTCTTAAAAGGTCAACCTTATTGAGAGGAGTAACCCAATCTTTTATGAGTTGATCTATGTTTTCATTTTTAGTCGATGTGCGATTTTTAATCTAATTGAATTACTCGTTGAAACTTAATGAACTTTAATACCATGTTAAGATTTGGAGTCTCATTTTAAAAGGTCTCGTTAAGAGAAGTAACTCAATCCTTTATAAGTTGGTCTATATTTTTATCTTTATTCGATGTTGGATTTTTATCCTAGGAGGGTGTCGTGAGTCTATAAAAAGGTGAAAAGTGTGCAGGTAATTGAATCCATATGAGCAAAATCAAGCGCATGCATGCCAATTGTCAATCCATAAAATTAAGTTCTCAAAGTGACTAACATTAATAAGCCTCAGAATAGCAAAAACTTGTATATTCATATAAGGTGATTTCTCTTCTGGAATATATTTATTTATGTTTGAATTTTTTTTTTTCTTGTTTTTCTGCTTGCAGTTGCTAACAATGTTTTTGTTATTAACAATGCTTGTGCCACTCACACTGACTGAGATTTGGAAGACAAGGGAAGGGAATCCTTGTTGGAGTTCCTCCTTGTTTTTCAAATTTGGCGATGCTTCTGTGTTTTGGTTTGTGACTTGTTCGAATGTTTGATGCTAGGTTCGACAAGTATTCGTCATGGAAGATGGTTCCATCACACCTAATTCAGTGCTGGAACTTCTATCGGATAGCAGTATTGATTTCAATTTTATGGATGAACTCCTGTATGATGGATTCAGGTTTGAGACTACCAACACATCCAACTCTTGGCAACCCTGTCAATCCACTACGACCAATTTTTACTCTTCCTCGTACAATTTTCCCGCTCCAGACACTAAAGTAGGCGGTTTAAATTCCAAGGAAATAAAAAAATCAGACTGTTGTGACAATCCATCTCTAACTTATCCCCAAATGGAAGAATATGCTGGAAGTCAAGCACGTAACCAGGAAGTTGCTGATCCTTCAGCATCTCTAAGCCAATCTGCCTATTTTCAGGCCGAAAGTACTGAAGTGAATAAAGTGTCGTCGGTTGGACCAAATAGAAATCCATACCTTACCATCTCAGTGAAGAAGAGATTAGTGCAGGCTTTAGAGTACCTGAAGGAATTCGTGAGAGATAAAGATGTCCTTATTCAGATGTGGCTCCCCATAAGGAGAGGAGGACGCCAAGTCCTTACAACAAAGGGCCAACCCTATTCATTTAATCCGAACTGCAAAATTCTTGCAGAATATAGAAATGTTTCCCAAAATTACCAGTTTGAAGCAGATGAAGATTCTATGGAGTTCATTGGGTTGCCTGGCCGTGTTTTCTTGAACAAATTGCCAGAATGGACTCCAGATGTCCGCTTTTACAAAGGAGAAGAGTTTTCACGTGTTAAGTATGCCCAGCAGCACAATGTTAGAGGATCACTTGCTCTTCCAGTTTTTGAACGAGGAAGTGGGAATTGCTTGGGGGTAGCTGAGATTGTGACAATTCGTCAAAATGTTAATTATCTAGCTGAACTTGAAAATGTCAGCAAAGCTCTAGAGGTCTCATCTTCTTCTTCACTCTAATTTTTGTTTCTAGTTTAATAACAAAGAGAATAGAAGTCACATGTAACTTGGTTGAAGAATGATCTTTAGCAAAACCTAAATAAAAATCTGTTGAGCTGCTGATCGTTATGTACGCCAAGATAAGTTGGAAAACTTTTAAAAGCCTGAGTTCTGCCAATAGGTCATCACAGCATTTCAGCTTTTTCTCAATATAGAACACCAATGATCAATTGGAGCCCCAAAGATATGCTATATGAGCTTTACACGCTATAACTAGTTAATTACAGTATTTTAGTAGAGGTGTCTAGAAAAATACATTTTCTGAAACTTGTTGCTATGGATAACGTTTTTCATTCACTTTAGATGCATCCACTTCTCAATCCCAAATTGTTGAATTTCATTTCTCCTGTTTAGATGAGCCCTCATTTTCTCCTAACATCTAGTGGATAATTTCCATCTGAGTTCATTTCTTTTCATTTGTTCATCCAAGAACCTCTGTACCTCCCCTCTTATTTTTCAGGAAGGCAAGAATTTCTTGCACTGGTAGTTTCAACCTCATGTTTTCTCATATATATTTAGCTTATCATCTGGTAAAATAGCAAAAAGTGTAATTGCTCTTTACTTTTTTTATTTTTTATTTATTATTATTATTTTTTTTTGGCATAAAATAATTTTCTTCCAGGCTGTTGCTCTTCAGAGTTCTAATATCCTGATTCCTCCCAGAGTAGAGGTAGGCTATATATTTTCCCAAAGGTTATGTAATCTTCAAATTTTGATTTCGTTCCCTATGTCTGAGGTGTGATTTTATAGCAGGACTCTAGTGAGTCTTACCAAGCTGCTTTAGCAGAGATTAAAGACGTCTTGAAATGTGCTGGCGATACACATAAATTGCCTTTGGCACAGATATGGGCGCCATGCATTCAACAGGGTAAAAGCGGGTGCAGGCACTCCAATGAGAACTATGCAAATTGTGTTTCAACAATTGACTCAGCCTGCTATGTGGCGGATCCACAAGTTTCTGGGTTTCTTGAGGCATGCTCTGACCACCACTTACTTAAAGGTGAAGGTGTTGTTGGTAAAGCATTCACAACAAATCAACCATGTTTCTCTGAGGATATAAAAGCTTTCAGCAAGACAGAATATCCTCTCTCACATCATGCGAGGATCTTTAACTTGTGTGCTGCGGTAGCAATACGCCTCAGAAGTATATACACCGGAAATGCTGATTTTGTGCTGGAGTTCTTCTTGCCTCTTAATTGCAAAAATGCTGTAGACCAAAAACAGACGCTTGACTCATTATCTTCTTTGATACAACAAGCTAGTAGAAGTTTACACGTCATTACAGATGATGAGTTGCCAATGTCAGGTAGAGAAGTGCCTGGCACTTCAGTTGGTATATTAGATGAGCAAATATATCCAAAGTTGGTAACTTCTCCTTCCCAAGAATCCTCTTTCCCTGCTTCATCCCGGATAATGCAGATGACCCAAAACAACAAAGAGTTTAAGGTGGCAACCCAATGGGATAACTCTAACAAGGAGTTGCATATCATGCCTGCATCTTTAGAACGTGACCACATCCAGCAAGATACTGTTCCCAAAGAAAGTGCTGAGGATAGTGGAGACTGTTTCTTTGTTGGTGGGCATCTTTCCTCAGGTTCTAAAATAGCAGGCCAAAAGAGACGGACCAAGACTCAGAAGACCATTAGCTTGCAAGTACTCAGGCAATACTTTGCTGTGAGCCTAAAAGATGCAGCCAAGAATATTGGAGGTATGACAACTTTCATCACGAAATTAGTTTGCTTGTCAGGAAGACATTTTACTGGCAACTTAGAACCTGCTCGAGTACGAGCATGAGTATGGTAGTCTGGAAAAGCACTAGAAACCTTAAAAGTGTTATTGATCCCTGTTTCTCTGCTTTTGGTAGGACAAGAATTGCTTAAATTTCTTGACTGTTCTATATTTATTCATACCAGGAAAAACAAAATAATATCCTACAATATGTTCTACATCTTACTTCAATTATTTTGATATCTGTTTCCTCTCAATTCATGATCAATAGGTGGTTGAAACAGTGCAATTTTACTTCCCTTTCTTCATCCTGAGTTTTATGGGTGAGATGGATCCAAGACTTCTATGATTAACTTTTAATAGAAATTAGCAAGCAGAAAAACTTGACAACTACTGGCATTTTGGTTTGCCCAGAGAAGAATTTGAACTTAAGAGTGTATACTGCTAGTTACTTTTACTAAAATAACCACACATTTCCTTCTTGAATATTAATTGAACTGTCGTGTTAATAACCCGACTTTCCAAGTAGATACTCTTGTTTGCTCTTCCTACTCGCCTCAAATGTTTGCTAAACTCGGATTGTATGATATAACTAACATAAAGAGAAGGAGATCTATGTTGGCATCTTTATATTGCTCTATGCAATCTCTCTGTTTTTGAGGCATCCTGCACATAATAGTGTTGTGGCAGGTTGTGTTTCTCACAAGTTCAATAGAATGCTTTGAAGCGCAATATCAATCTTACATGATGAACAGCAAGGCTATTTCCATCTCATGATACACTGCTAATCCATTTTATTATTGCAGTGTGTCCAACAACCTTGAAAAGAATTTGCAGACATTATGGGATCACGCGGTGGCCTTCTCGGAAGATCAAGAAAGTTGATCACTCATTGAGGAAACTTCAACTTGTGATCGACTCAGTCCAGGGTGCCGAGAGCTGTATTCAACTCAGTTATTTCTATAACAAGTTCCCAGAACTCGTGTATCCAAATTTACCAGGAATTGGTCGCCTATCGACATCAAAGATGAGTGGTCATTTGCAGCCGGTGAACACTAAGCCAGAGAGCAGCTTGCTCAGCCCCAGAACCACCATTTCAAAATCTCCTTCTTCTGGCAGTCATAGCTCCCGTTTAAATTTCTGTTGTTCCACAGGTGTGAAGCAATCATCCTCTGCTGTCAATGCCTCCAGCAATGTAGATGCTTCATCATCAGAGCAAACTGGAGCTATGCTAACGAGATCATGGAGTGATACTCAATTGCATGAGTTTGGCCAAGAAGATTCATAGCTTCTGGTTAGATCCTACGGTCACAAAATTTTCAGTGAGCATGCTTCTACCGAAGCTCGCCTCCTGTGACAAAGAATGACAAGCAGGGATTACATGATATACACACTCATATAGTAAATGTGACTTGAAAAGTTCAGATTCAGTCTGCAATTTCACTGGGGATTCAGAAGAGATTTTGAGGCGTTTCAATATAGATGATTCCGATAGAGTTGATCTAAAATATTTTGATGATGATTCTGAATAAGTGCTTATGCCATTAAATCTCTGAAGCACCAGTGAAATTGGTGGTAGTGACTCAAGCCTAATAATCAGACCTTGGAAGTTCATTTGGTGGTAGTGACCCATCCTAGGTGGTTTTTACTCTGGAAGGAGTACGAATCCTGGGGTTTTGAAGTTTATTTTTGTACTTCAAAGCTAGAATATTGCCAAACGGTTGGGGATACTGAAAACTCTGTTGATGTCATTAGGTATCTTTTCTCTCTGTTGCCCAATTCATTTACAGTCCCTGTGGAGGTTTGAAACAGTGACCTGCTGGTTGTCAAGTCCTTTGTACTTGATCTCCATGATTATGCCATAACCAGTTTATCAAAATTCTATAGATAATCTGTAGTAATACTGTTACAGAAACGTGAAGAGGATGAAGTCGAATGCAGGATGGACATCATCTACTTAGAGATGTTGCATCAACAGCACATTGATCGAGCTAGGAGATAAATACAAGATGTCGAAAAAACTTCACAAAATATATAGAAAAGATGAGCGCTAAGACAGGAAAGAAACAGTTATAATGAATTTATTTCAATTTAAAAAAGAAAAAGCAAAAAAAAAAAATAAAAAAAAAAAAAAAACAGGCGAATGATCTAGAGACAAATTTGATACAAGAAGCCTTTCTGTTACTATAGTTGGAAGGAAACCCAATATAACTCCAAATTCCTCAAAAAAGAGTAAGAAAATCTTCCGGGATGGGGAAGCAGAAAGAGATGATGCCAGGATAGATGCGGCTTTCAAATCTTGTATTAAAACAAAATTCACAGCAACACCATTACACTAGAAAATACAAAATTAAATTTACTAGAAAAAGAACATCCATTACTCATTAATGTTGCAGAGTTGAAGATATAAATTGTCAAACATCACATATCTAGACCAATAAGATCTATATTTTGCAATGGCAAGATCCAACCATGGTTTATAATTTCCATTATAATGGACAACAGTAGCATTCTCTATCTCTGTGAGGTTAAGAGCAGGATCATAGCCTAGTCCCAAAACATGCCAGTTCCGATCCAGAGGATAGGTCAGGTTGTAGAAAGTTATCAACCCTGGAGGTAATGTGCCAAGTTTCCAAAGAGTTCTGTTCTCGTTCTGCAAACAAAAATCTACATGAGTTGGGATCAAACACTCAAATGCATGCTTGCAGAGAGATAGAGCAGTAAAGGTGGCAGCTAAACGAGGTTTTGGATAAAGTGCAGAAAAAGTAATGTTTAAAGTTTTGTCATGAAGACATCCCATATGGAGTCCTATTTAGTCACATGCTTTATAAAAGAATTAGAGGATAAAAAATACCTGGTTACCGATCAAGAATGGAAGATGGTTTTTTTGCACATATGTATGCTAGCAAACGTGTACCTTATATAAAGGAAAACTGTTGTATGAACTCAAAAAAAATAAAAAGGGAAAATAAATGAGGATTTTGGGCTAGAAATCCGTTTCTCAAGAATCAACCCAGCAAAGGTAACACTACCTCTAGCCACCATAGGGAAGAAGCAATTGATTTTGGGGGCCACAAGACGAAAAAAATATTGACGCCAAACAGAGGCAGCAACAACTTACAGCAGAAACAATGATAACATCTTCTCCATAAAAGTGCTCTTGAAACCGTATATTGAAAACCATATCCTAAAATTTCCTGACTCCTGATTTATTTTCAATAAGATAAATCCTCAATTTCCACTTTAGGAGTCTCAATATTCCCTTTTATGAATGACCATGATTATTACAGATATCAAACGCATTCATGCAATGTTCCACACACAAAAGAATGAAAACATATAAACTCCTACATAATAAGTTAGCAGACTGGTGCTATTCCACAATTAATTCAACTTTGAGATGGATATGATATAACACTTAAAAAGAAATATCATTTTCATTCACAATGAAAGGCATAATAAAAAATTCGCGCCTACTTATATTTCCAGAAAGCACCGCATGGAGGAGATAATAATCAAATAGTTCCTCACCATATCTTGCCAATGATGATATATTCCAGTTATGTCACGCTTTCTCCATTCTTTCAAATCAAAGATATTCATACCAAATGCCCAGCCACAAGCGTTGGGATCAAAATTCTCAGATATCTTTGGATTAGAAAAGTTGAGATATTTATCAAACCTATGAAAGCTCTCCTTGCAGGTTTCAACAGCACCAATTACCATCCCTTGCAGATTAACGGACCATAAAGGTGTCAGATCCTTTTGAATGACAATGTCATCGTCCAGAAACAATATCTTATTAAGCTTTGGGTAAACTTCTGGAAGGTAAAATCTAAGATGATTCAGCATGGACAAGTATTTTGGATTCCTATACTTAAGATTATCAGAGCCAGCAGTGAGAGATGATGTCTGATGTGCCTTGAAATAATACTCTATCATTCGTGCAGATTCAAGCTGACGTAGAACAGGACAGTATGAAGAATTGAGCCATGTAAAATCGTCTACATTCTGGACTTGAATTGCTGCACCTGCAGGAGGATTCACAAGAAACCACATTTTCATGGCTGCAAAGTTCAGCTTATCTGTTACTATATGGAAAACATGTTTTTCAGGCTCTTTTACATGCAGCACTGTAGAGTTCACAACAACAGATGCTGCAAGCACATTATCAGAGAAGATGGCATAATGGTATAGAGACGGATCTTCAAGTTTCTCCTTATTTGCGAAATCCTTTTCTTCATAACCCCGTAGGTAATATTCTGTTGTGAGAAGTAAAGGGAGGCAATGCAACGGTTTGGGGACAGTTTTTGCAGCTAGCTGTATCAAAAAAGCACTCTTCTTCTTCAGTTCATTTACATTCGTTTCAGATGACTGAAGCATGGCCCGCAACTTCCTTGCTATAGTCATACAATGGTATAATTGATCCTTGGCAGTTGAAAGGATGTGACCCATGGCTTTTGCTTGTTCTAGAGCACTGTTGCATGCAAAAAAAAGAAATGTCCTGTGTAAGAGCCTAAAGCCAATACCTAAATTTATTTACCCAAGAGAGTTCAAGTAGCAAGACCTAGGGTGAAGTTCAGAGTCAGATGTTGCCTCTCCAATAGCAAGTTGACTTTCTCTAGAATGTTGCATTAGAGAATCATATAGCATATTGTTATTCTTAGCTTTTGCAATGGTTGCATAAACTCTGGCCATTATGATCTGATCTCTCATAAGTTTTACCATGGAATCAGAGTTTGGATTTTCATATTCTATCCTCCATATACTATATCTACCCTTGATAGTGGTGTCAAGCTCCATAGCTCGTTTGATTGCAGCTTCTTGCATCTGGTTATCAATCTCTTTGTCTTGTTGGATCAGCTCTGCTGTCCGCCTTTCTCTCCTTTCTCTTCGTAACATCTGCAGGATGGTGAACATTAGAACAAAAATCTAATTGACAAATACACCCGATAAGCATATAAAATACGTTGACATTTCACCCGTCGTTTGAGTTTCAGTGGATGCACAGCTGATGCTTGTGGATGACGCATTTCACTTCCATATTGATGATCATTAGTGGTATACCTGTCCGGATCCCTGGAGCTCAGTGTAGGTCGAAAGGGGTCTTCAAGAACCTGAGACAATACAATCGAAAGTGACCTACATAGTAAGGACGAATCTCAATATCAGACAACTGGACAAAGAGAGAGAGAAAGTTAGCACCGAGACAGTTACCTGTGAACTCTTTGTCAGGCTATAATTCTCATTGCTAGGGTTTTTCCACACCCAGGAAGCAGACAAATCCCTGGACCTGACACTCCTAATTCGAACAGCACCAGAAGGATCACTGTATGTAACAATTATATCGATATCCTGCACAAAGTAGTGATACAAATTATCATCCTGATCTCTGCCACAAGAAGAAGAAAGAAGTTCATTACCTTTTCATCCGGATGGGCAGCAGAACTTATATTACTCCGATCCTGTTGAGCAGTTATTAGTCCATCGCAAAGTGAAACATCAATTTGTGCAATAAAATAGTTTCAGAGACATGGACAAAGTATGTGCACCAGTTATTGTACAACTATCATGATTGACAATCATGCCCGCCTATCTGGATCCATCTATGTTTGATTAATTATTTTAAAAGAAATCACAATCAAGCACTTCACTAAGAAAGTGTATCTCTGGGTAGTAATTAAAAAGAATGAAACTATTACCTGTCTGTCGAGACACTTTGGACAGTCATAGAGGGGAAAATCTCCTCCATGATCTCTTCTACTGATAAAGGAGGGCAAAATACAGGAAATTATAACATCAGCGGCATGAAGGAATAATTATAATGATAAACGTGCTAAAGTTTGATCCTGCTGAAACTAGAGAATCTTAGGAAAAACGAGCATTACATTGTTGACATATCTGAAAATTCTGCTCTGACTTGAGCAACGTGAATCATGACCTACATGGACAAGCTAAACAGAGTCAAACAATTCCAAATTTGGAAGGCCGCCAATGTAACAAAGAAAGGTGTTTCCCAAGAAACAAACCTGTCAGACTTTTCAAACAATGCTGATATCTTCCCAATTTATCATTGAAAGTATGACACTAGTAATATGATGGAAACTTCCCAATTTATCATTGACAGTATGACACTAATTAATATGATGGAAAATACTTGTGCACTAATAAAATATAGAAGAAACTGAATCTTTCCAACCAGAAGGGAAAGAATGGAACACAGTAAAATGTGCTGCAATCATAAATACAATATGGTAGTAGATAAAGATTGCCAAGTCTTCACAACAATAAATCTTAGCTTCCCAGCAGATGAAACCTAGATAATGTACTGTCAACTACATTTGGTACACGCATCAAATCAGAAAGTCAATAAGAAATTAAAACAAATTGTTGATTTTTTTACGCAAAATATTTAGCATCGATGGAGGCTCATATAGGACAGATAATGATCTAGCAAGTTTAACAGACACAGCAAGCGTGGCAATTTAATCGAGTAGTTACCAATCTACAGCACACGATGAATTTGAGATACAATAAACAGTTCAAGTAAGAGAATAAGATCCAATACAGTGACCTAAAAAGCGTTAACAAAATCGGAATGATTAATCATACAAAAATAAGATTTTCTTTATTTGTGAATGCATTACCGGGAGGAAGAAAATTGACATAAATAATGCGGAGATCAATAATCTTCTACGAGGATCTCTCATGGTAGACCAAGTCGAGAAAGGAAGAATCACGGAGTTCGATTTATCGAAAAGCTTCAGCAGGAATCAAATCGAGGATTTTATATACAATTGAAGATATGGAAATGCAGGATTGCTAATTTTTAAGTTAAACTGTACAGTCAATCCATTTCTCACAGCATTTTTATATTAAACTTTTTCCAGTTTAGGGGTTGTGGGTTGCGGGGAGCCGGGTAAATAAATAAATATGAGTCACTGAATTTTCAAAGAAATATGAATTGATACTTATAGCCTGTTTATTTTGTATTAAAATCAAATCTTCCGTAGTTGTCACAACTTTTCAATCACATATTTCAAAAATTTCTATCACCCACCAAACACCTTTTTTAACTCGATCACTTAGCCAACTAAGCCCCTATTTCATAGAAATTAAAATCTTAATTTTAAATTTAAGTTAAATTATCATTAATTTTAACCCTTTATTCTATAAAAAATTTTAGCTCGATTCGAACTTTCAGCTCGTGTCTTGTCGAGTCGAGCTGGCTTATGATTCTTTTTTTTTCTAATACAGGCAGCAACTATTATTATAAAATACAGGCAGCTAGTTGCTGCATAAAGGTAGCTTGTGCCTTTGCAGGTAGCACATGTTGCCATATAGTTTTTTTACCCGAATCAAAATAGCTTGCGACATAAGGGCTGGCTCAGACTCGGCTCGGTTCCATCGAGCTACGAGACAAGCCGGCTCGGGCTTTTTTCAGGTCGAGCCACCGACAGTCCGAGTTGACGAGCGAAATTGACACACCGAGGGTTGTGACAAGCTGGGTAAATAAATAAATGCGTCAATGAATTTTCAAAGAAATATGAATTGAATATTTAACTCAATCACTTAGCCAACTAAGCCCCTATTTGGTAGAAATTAAAATCTAAATTTTAATTTTAAGTCAAAATTAATAATTAATTTTAATCATATATTTCATAAGATCCACAATTTTTCAACCTCACATTTCATCAGTTTTTATCAAAATCTACTAAAAATCTTATTTTAATCCCACCAAAAAAGGGCAAAGTATTTTTGTCCATTGGAGAAACAACAGTATCGTCAAATTTAAAACTAAATTGGAGTTCAATTATCTAATTCAGACAAATTAAAATTTCGTTGACTCAATTGTAACTTAAAAATTCAGTGACGCTTCTTAATATTTGGTCAGTGATCAGAGCTAATTAAATTTATCATAAAAAATATTGTGATTCTCAACTTACAAGTAATTATGTACAAAACAAATATCTTCACATTAAGCACAATTCAGCGGTACAAAAAATAACAGTTTCTGGCACCATATTCTCATCTCTACAAGTTGAACTACTATTACAATGGCAAATGCAATCAAGTCTTAGGGCCATAAAATGAGGAGAAAAGTGTGCAAAGACAGCACAGCTAGCTAAGTTTTACGAGATGGCAGTGGATACGCTGGACTCTCGTCTTGCCTTAGATGAAGTGGAGAACGAGATTGCAATGGTTGGTGGGCATGTCGATAAGCTGCCTGACGTCTAGAATGTGCTCTAGTCTCTCTGGGTTTCTCATTCACTGACTCAATGCGCTCCAGTTTCTCAACTAATTCTTCCATTGATGGTCTGTGTTTTGGTTCATTTTCTAGACACATCAGAGCAAGCTGTGCCATTTTAATCGCAGCCTTGGATGGATAATTTCCTTCCAGACGTGAATCCATTATTTTCTTCAACTTCCTTCTGTCGTATAAATGTGGCTTCACCCAATCAACCAGATTTTGTTGCCCATTTGGACGATTTGTGTCAAGTGCACGTAAACCCGTAAGAATTTCAACTAAAACAACACCAAAACCATAGACGTCACTCTTCACATACAAATGCCCTGGTAGAAAAGAAAACGACATTAGAACATGAACAGATATCTGTTGGTGCCACCTCTATTTGCTTTTAGTATGAAAGCAAAAAATCTTTAGCTCATTACCAGTGGCGACGTACTCAGGAGCAGCATAACCTTGTGTCCCCATAACCCTTGTTGACACATGGGATTTACTAGCCGTAGGACCCATTTTCGCCAGGCCAAAATCAGATATCTTGGCATTGTATGACTGAGAAATTTTGTTGAGCAACAATAATAAATCAAACCTCTCCAATAACATGTACAGACAAATTTGCAATGTGCATAAATGAGAAACTTTATCTTCCATACATAAATGAATGATAACAATCATAATATTAAAGTAGAACGGTATAGCATCAGTGATATAAACTAAACTGATACTCAAATATTAGAACTTACCCCGTCGAGCAATATGTTGGAGGCCTTGAAATCTCTGTAGATAACTTTTCTATCTGATGCATGTAAGAATGCAAGACCATGAGCTGCTCCAATTAATATCTTAAGCCTAATGTCCCATGAAAGTGGCTGCACAGCAGAACCCCCTACACAAACAAACCTCGACGAAATGAATTAATCAACTCTTACTAGGGAGGACCAGTTTTGTAGGTTTATTTAGCCCCTGTTTGACAACCATTAAATGGGAAAAACCATGTTTTGATACTGCCAACATTTTTATAGCATTAGTTTAATTCCTCACTTCCAAAAAGGTGGTTCTCTAAGCTTCCCTTTTGCATGAATTCATAAACAAGCAGTAGCTCCTTCTCATCCCAACTGTATCCCAAAAGTTTAACAACATTAGGATGTAAAAGCCTTCCAAGGAAATTCACCTCAGACTGCAAAGATAAATGAAGAAACAGTTACGAATTGATTATCAGAAATTCAATCTGAGATAAACGAATTTAATAAACTCTTGAGAACTTAGTAAACCAGTGGTTACCCGCCACTCTTCAAATCCTTGCATGCTTTCAGAATTTAACTTCTTAACAGCAATTACAGATCCATTTCCAGCATTGGTGGTGGACTTGTCGTCTAGCCAACCTTTGTAAACTCTCCCAAACCCGCCTTCTCCCAGCACTGTATCACTTCTAAAATTTCTTGTCGCCGTCTTAAGTTCAGAATAGGAGAAAATCCTTAGATTGGGATGGGGCAATATCTTTCCAGATGGACAAGCCTCATCACCTCCACTGCCTGCTGAGAATCTACCATCCCCAGAAACAGTGCTGCCGCTTGAAGATGTTGTGTGACGTGTTGTGTGTGACACTGCCACTGCAATATACACTAACAATTTTAGAAAGGGGGATTCTAATTCAAGACTATAAAATTATTAGCCCTTTTTTTAGCAATCTTGAATAATTAATTACTGCTGATTCTGCAGAGGCCTGATTTAAAATTCAGTGAACCAAACAATCCTCCCGCCCCTCAGAACAAACCCAATTGTAAAAATAGGAAAAGAACGAAAAGGAGCCGCACCTGAACTAAATTGCTCGGTGGTAGTAGGACTCCGGTTAACTGAGTCGGAGGTACTGAAGCAAATTCCCATACTAACTTTTCCTATCAAACCTTTTTAATCAAATAACAGGAGCGAATCCTACCTTGATCAAGCTATATTTCTGGTGTTTTATTAAAAGGCTTGATTGACCTGGCAGATAAGCAAAGCAATCTTTAATCGTCTGCGTCCCACAAACTTGCAAGAACGAGTCTCTGCCTGTGGTTGCTAACAAAAGTCAAGTCAAACACCGCGTCCTCAGAAGAAAAATTAAGGCCAAAAGAAGTCAGTTGTACACATCACTTCACTAACGTCCAAGAAATTGAAAGAATGAGTTGAAAGTCAAGACTTTGACTATTATTTATCAAAAAAATGAGTTGAATTTGATAGAGGCGGTTCCCGGGACAAATCATATTGGAGGGGGTCTGCCCCTGACCCGGGATTTAATCCCGGGTCAAGTAGCATCCCTAGTTGAATTTTACACCAAGAAAGAAATACAGGAAGGAGGTGAGGAAAGCAGAATATGAACTAGATAAGGTGGAGTAAATTTGTAAGCCCTTTCAAGTTTGATTATCAAGCCTATGTTTGGCCTCCTATTTTAGATTTCTTTTTTCGAACTCATTTTTAATCACATATTTTACAAAATTTACAATTTTTATCAATTTTGTAACCAGACATTTCATCATTTTTTATTAAAATCAATTAAAAACCAATTTTTTATCTAATCAACTGAGAATTCAGATTTTTCCTTTCCTTTTTTTCTTTTTATTAATAAAAGAAAATATACAGTGTGTACATGTGATCCGCCTGCCTGCCTTAACACCTACATGTCAACGATTCTGCTGCCGTTGACGCAATACTGTATGCTTTTGGAATTGGAATTTTCTCAACAGCAACTCGTTAGATTTCTCCATTTTTATGTTTATTTCTAGTCAAAAGTCTTGGATTTCACATGTACTTCCAATTTTAATAGACTACAAATCAACAACAATGCAAATTGTCTTCCTTCTGGGAAGATGTACAGGCAACGCAAGTCATATATATGCTACATGTACAATCTTTATTGATAATGTTTGTTAACAACATCTTGCTTAGTATTATCTGTTGTCGGAAACTCGACTATCTCAATCAAAAGAATAAATAAAATAAAATGCAGTAGATGAAGCGAGGTATGCGAACGCAAATCTCTTTAAGACAGATTTCGCCCCCCAATAGAGTGCAAACGGGATTATGGACGTTTGTCTCCCAAGATACAACGCTTCGTCAAAAGTCGACACTGCACAATACCAACCTTGACGGTCGATCGTTTGTCTCCCAAGATACAACGCTCCTTCCAAAGTCGATACTGCACAATACTAACTTTGTTGGTCGAACCAAAGTATAATCGTCTTCGAACAGAATAACCACGAATATATTTGAAAGAATTTGGAGAGAGGGATTGAATTTAGAAATCAATTGAATTTTAATTGATTTGGTGTAGTAAAAAACGAATATGGAGGTCTATATCTATAGAGATTGAAGTGTCTCATTGAATGAATGTGTGACATTTCATGAACTGGTGCACCACTTGATCTGATTTGTCTTTGTCATTGGATCGCACAATTTCATGATCTGACGGCCCGATTAAACCACGAAGTGTAGTGTCCATTTATCATACCTATTCACCAATTTTTGAATAGTCACCAGGCATGCAGATGTCACGCGTACATCCAACTGAACCAACGTCATGCAGGATGCGTACATGCAAAGTGTGCCTCTAAAGTGCCCAATGCGAACTTTGCGACGAGCGCGGGTGGGGTCCGGGGCGCGGCGTTGCGCAAGTGGTGCGAAGCACCACTATAGTGGTGGCTGATAGCCCAAAAAATAGCTAACCAAAAGGGGGGTGAATTGGTTTTTAAAACTTTTTCGAAAAATTAATCTAAATTCAAGCAAATAAAGACTAAATA
>CAIGRP010009103.1:0-13494 GCA_903798385.1 Fraxinus cuspidata | reverse complement strand
ATATATATATATATCTATATATATTGTTTTAGTTATGATTTAGATGAAGAAATCAGATCCTAATCATAAGCCAGTTACAATAGAGAGAATTAAGATGTTGGCATGATGTACAATAGCATTCCTCAACCACAAATGGGAAGTACTTTGTTCTTAATTAAAATAATTGGAGGCGTTTAATAAGTTATAGTGTTAAACTATTTATCGACATCACATCTAACATTTACTAAAAGGTTGGGATTTATGCTCATTAGCATTAACAAGACACACTATCTTGATTGTATAATTTGAAAATTATGCTCACAATTTAATATTTGAGTAGTAATTTTGCAAAGTTTGGTTGCGAATGTCACGCATTTTCTATACCGTGATTTATGCCGCAAGCGTACGGTGTCAAGTTTTGTAATATAGTATTGAAGTCAAAGTGTCGAACCTACATGGATTGTAATTAAATTCCTACTAAATACTAAAATAATATGAATGTGTGACAATTCAAATGAAAGAATACAAATTATAGGAGAGTTATCAATGTAAGAAGGCCTATGGATTTATTTCACCTCACTATCAACAATATTTTTCAACTTCTATAGTTACTTCTATCAATTTTTCTTGAATTTATGGGCAAGAACTTTAGGTTAATTCTATTCCCTCTCTCGAGTGCAAAATATAACCTATTTCTATATTTTAATTTCAATATCTTTATTCCGAATTAACACTACAGAAATTATATGCACATGATTCTTAAATGGGATAAGCCTTAAAGATTTTATATTTTCTTTCGAAATCTACAAAATCTAGGTTATGTTATTCTTAGATCATGCCCAAATTTCGCTCTCTCGAGTACCGAAATTTAAAGCATCAAATCATTCAATTAGTGATCAAGTAATTGAAAGCATTGCACAAGAATCAATACACATAAATTAATGGAAAAAATCAAACAAAATAACTATATTAGAATCCAAATACGTCTCAAGTTTAGTTATATCAAACCCTAGATAGTAAAATTAGTTCATAAATACTAGAAACGACATATTAAATTCTAAAATAAAGAACATGGTGACGAAAAGTATAAGAAAAAATGTTTTGCCGCTTGATTTCTTCTCCAATTCGTTATCATTTTTGCTCTTGATGATTGTTCATTATCCTTGCCTCCTGAGCCATTTTTCTCCTCGTAATTTAAGTCTCAATGTTGTATTTATAGTCTCTTAGGGTATCAAGACGGATTGAAGTTTTATTGGGCCGAAAAAATTTCAAAAATTACGCTTTCTTATAATTCGGGAAGCGACGCCGCGTTGAGAGATGATGTTGGCGCCGCAGCGCCAGCAGTTCTGCTGATTCTAGATGGCTGGGCAATGCAGCATTCAGCTCCAAGCTTTTTTTTTGCCTCTGTTTTCACCTTTTTTCTACTTCATTTTTCTTCTTGTTTCACCTCCTCTTCAAGCCTACCTTTATGATCACATGTGACTCCATCCCAAACTCCAAAATACGCAATTTTCTCCAATGTATTTAAACTACAAAACAACATGAACAAATACATCAAAACGTTCAAAAGTGCTAAAAAACAAGCCAAAACTGTGCTTTAAAGGTATTAGTTTAATGAGTGATTTACACTCATCAAACACCTCCAAAATTAATTCATTGCTTATCCTCGAGCAAACACAGAACAACACACAAATAAAACACACTACCAAAATATTCAAATACATATTTAGCTAGATAGCTTGTTTTTATGGCTTAGCATTGAAGATGTGATATCGAATTTATGAACCACTTCAAAGTTATAGTACAAAAGTCAATTTCTTACCTTTCCAATGCAAAATGTGTGTGTGTGTGAGGAATCAAATACAACGGTGTGCAGTTATAAGTCGATTCAATTCCCGACATTAAGAGTCAATTATTTCATTTTCTCCTGCTCGTGGGATTCACACACCCCTCAAACTTAATTTTTTTTACTCTTTTCCCGAGGACGTAATCTAAGATTAGTTTACAAATCACTACTCCTCACCCTATCGTGTCTGGGTAGATATTACTGATTGTAGTTCACATATCAACAAATGAGGATTCTCCTTAGTTTTGATAGCATCAATCTCCAAGAATCAATTAAGTTATTAACCCATTATCAAAAGTCTAATCCTCTAAAACAAGTGTTTGGGCTTAATCAAAGCATGTTGTGCGTCTTCTATTTCATGCACCTGCTTTTTCAGATATATATATATATATATATATATATATGTTTCAATGGATCTTATGTGCGAATATCTCTCCCTTAAGCTTTCTAAATGACCCATGCAGCGAGTTTTAGGCCGATCACTCCCAAATCAGATGACTTTAGGGTATCGAGTTTTAAACCCTTGCAGGCTTAATCACTCGAGTCATAAAGGCTACGAAGAGACGTTTCGCAATGAGATTGTTAAAGCTGTTATCATAGGAATCTTTTAGATAGATTCAAAACAATATTTTTATGCAGTGATTAGTGCATGACCTCTTATAAAACACTCATTCTCTAGAATTTACCATTAACTTAAGGTTTTCACCCTATTGGTCTCAGACAATCTACACAAATTTTAGCATACATGGAATCCACATTTATCTTCAAATTTCCCTACAATAGCTCAACCACTCAAATATCCTAGATTTGATTTAAGGATATAAGGGGTTGTTTGGATTTAGCATCTAAGTTCTCTATTTCAACATATATCACTTATGAATCAACTTATTCATATCCAATACCATATTCCATTCACGTGTATTTATGTTACCATTTTCTGCAAAGCTAAGACTTTCCTCAATCACTTAACTCATTCATAATCCACAACCAAGCCATGTTTTTAAATATCTGCATCATTGCCAACAATACTATCCAACCCACACAAGCATACAATATTTTTTTTTACACAAGTCACACTAAGAAAAATAAATAACACACACAAAAGCAATTAAATCGTTAGATGACAACTATGTTAAAGGCGCACTCCCCTCCCCCCCAATCTTAAAGAACGCATTGTCCCCAATGTGAAAAAAGAAAGAAAAATGGATACCTTAGTGAAACATCAAATGTCCTCATTGTCATCTGGTGGAGCTGGATTTTGGGAATGAGATGGAAACATTGATGGTGGCGAAAATGTAAGATCGGGATATGTAGAGACCATGACCGCAATTTCTTTATTGCCAACGAGTCATTCTCAAGTCCATCGCCTCAAGATGCCTAAGTATTTTTCCTGTAGCATCACTAGCTTGAGGAGTTGATGGAGGTAGTAGTGCCTGATGAGAGGATGGAGAGGAGCTTGGCTTGTCCCGAGGTCCCGCAATTTTGTCTCAGAAGTCCCGCGTAAGGGCTGGCCGAGGGTGTAACACTTTTTCAGATTCTCGCGTGGTAACACCCCCTTGTATACAAAGATCATGGATTAAGGAGGGGTATCTCAAACTCCCAGTGGCAGGAAAATTAGTCATATCACTGGTAGATGGTTTTCATTCGGTACCTTCGTGAGTTAGCGTCTGAATTAATATGGCTGGGTCAACCTCCTCATCAAGTAACTTGGAGTGGTCATCATTGAGAATATCCCGTAAGTGGTAGAAGGAATTGATGGAAACACTATCAAACCGGATGCATTGACCCCGAACAAATACCTTGAAGTTCTCATGCTCCTTCGTATTCATATAAAACTCCTTCACCAAAGGAATGGACGCCACTCCTGGTTGCATGGCAAACTTGTCCCACCCCCAAAATCTGTATTTTCTCAGGTAACAAATGTTCAAAACCCCGCTCCAGAATGCAGTTCCGATATATCACAATTTGTTTCAATCGTTCTTCTACCTTGGGGATCACAAATTGCCGCCGATCATAAGAAGTGGTAGACGCGGATTACGGGATTTTAGATTTCTTCCGGGAAGGTATATTTTTGAAATCCAATGAAAGCTGTCAATAATACCCAAGGCAAGCCAAAGTATACCAACCAATTCAAACTTAAGATATCCTCATCCCCTAAGTGTAACGACGCCAAACACTCAATCTCAAACCACAATTTCAATAACCCCGAGGAAAGCACCAAAGTAGACACAATAGAACACATTCACATAGGTAATTCCACAAGCACCTTGTAAACACTACCCTTATTCAAACACCAAGTACTAAACCACTCAAGAGACCAAAACACATATGAAACAAAACCCTAAAATATCCAAGGACATACTCAAAACCACCATCAAAAGCTCAATAATCGTCCATGGAGTTAACCGTGCCGTGAAGGAAACATGAACCTTATGTGGATGAAATGGCAACAACCAAGCACATCTTGGTAATAAGATGGACTATAAGAAAACTACCAGGATATAGAGAGCATCCAATGTGGAAAAGACTATGTGTATTGAAGAAAATAGAAATAGGGAAAAAGAGGGCTGCAAGCTCTATCGAAGCCCGTTCCCATTGTCATCTAAGTCTAATACTCCACACTTGAGAATGTACCTATAAAAACATAAAAACAATGTCACTAACATAACCAAAATGGAAAAATCCTATCGAATGAATTTAAAACTAAAATAAAGGTATAGAAATTGGGTTGCCTCCCAATAAGCACTTCTTTAATGTCATTAGTTTGATGAAGATGTGGATCTAAATTGATTCTCCAAGGGTAATTTCTTCCAGATCTCGACCTTCTTCACCATAATAGTGTTTGAGTCATTGACCATCCGCCTGAAATATTGATCCATCCTTGCATATCAATTCCACTGAACCATAGGTGAACACCTTATGGACCACAAATGGTCCCAACCACTGTGATCTTAACTTGTCTGGAAAAGGTTTCAAGCGAGAATTGAACAGAAGAACTCATTCTCCTGGTTTGAATTCCTTCCTTAGGATCTTTTGTCGTGCCACAACTTTGTTCGCTCCTTGTATATTTTCGCATTTTCATATGCCTCATTCCGAAATTCATCAAGTTCGTCGAGTTGAAATAAACAATGTGCTCCCGCTAATGTCATATCTAGGTTCAACATCTTCACGACCTAATAGGCTCGATGTTTCAATTCAACTAGTAGGTGGCATGCTTTTCCAAATACCAAACGATAAGGTGGCATTCCAATTTTCATTTGGAAAGCTGTTCGATATGCCACAATGCTTCATCAAGTTTATGAGCCCAATCTTTACGGTTGGTGTTCACTGTCTTATCCAAAATTTGGTTAATCTCCATGTTGGAAACTTCTGCTTGTCCATTGGAATAAGGATGATTGAAAAATTTGCTACAGAAATGTGTACCTTCATCACTTACTATTGCTCTGGGTGTGCTAAACCTTGTGAAGATGTTTTTCTGCAAAAACTTCAAAATGACCTTTGCATCATTTATTGGTGTAGCAATGGCCTCAACCCATTTGGAAAAAATAGTCCACTACAAGAAGGATATATATCTGGCCAAAGGATGGTGGAAACGAACCCATGAATTCTATACCCTATATATCAAATAATTCCACCTCGAGCATATTAGTCAATGGAAGCTCATGACGCCTTGAGATATTCCCAATACGTTGACAACGGTCACATGTCTTCACAAAGGCGTAGTAGTCCTTGAAAAGGGATGGCCAATAGAATCTCGACTGTAATACCTTAGACACAGTACGTGTAGGACCGAAATGACCTCCATAAGGTGAAGAATGACAATGCCCCATAATAGATTTAGTCTCTTCCATCGGGACACACCTCATAATCATCATATCTGTGCATTTTATGAAAAGAAGTGGATCGTCCCATAGATAGAACTTGACATCATGTAAGAATTTCTTCTTTTGGTGAGAATTCAAGTTAGGTAGCATCCTTCCACAAACCAAGTAATTAACAAAGTCCGCATATCACGAGATTCTTGATGAAACTGCTAACATAAGCTCGTCAGGAAAAGTTTCTTGAATTGGATTGTTTTCTATCACCTCTTCATTCTCCAACCGCTACAGATGATCAACAACCAAATTCTCGCTGTCTTTCTTATCCCGAATTTCCACATTGAATTATTACAACAACAAAAACCTATCGAATTAAGCGAGGCTTAGCCTCTTTCTTTTCAAATAGATATTGGATCGCTGCTTGATCTGTGTAGATGAATTCTTTGGTGCCAGTTAGATAAGATCTAAATTTGTCACAAGCAAAGACAACTGCTAACATCTCTTTCTCTATTGTGGTGTAGTTTAATAGAGCTCCATTCGAGGTTTTACTAGCATAGTAAATTGCTCGGAAAATATTTTCACTCCTTTGTCCCAAAATTGCCTCTACTGCATAATAACTGACATCACACATTATTTCAAATAGTTGATCTCAATTCGGCACTATCATAACGGGAGTTGTAACCAGTTTCTCATTTATTGCTTCAAATGCCCTGAGACGGTCATCATCAAAGATAAATGGTGTATCTTTCTCTAAAAGGTTTCAAAGGGGTTTAGCTAATTTTGAGAAGTTTTTAATAAATCTCCTATAAAATCCAGCGTGTCCCAAGAACCTCTGAATTCCTTTGACATTAGAGGGTGGTAGCCTTGCTATTGTATCGATCTTAGCTCTATCGACTTCTAGTCCCTTTGCTGAAACATGGTGGCCTAGCACAATTCATTCTTGTACCATGAAATGACACTTCTCCCAGTTAAGAACTGAGTTCTTTTCTTCACAATGTTGCAATACTAAAGAAAGATTGTGAAGGCAATTATCAAAAGAAATACCAAAAAAGAAAAATCATTCATAAATATCTCCATAATTTCCTCTACCACGTCTGCGAAGATAGCCATCATACATCTCTGAAAAGTGGAGCATTGCATAATACAAACGGCGTATGTCTATAGGAAAAAGTGCCATATGGGCAAGTGAATGTCATCTTTTCCGAATCCTCCAGGGCTATTGCAATCTGATTATAACCAGAATAACCCTTAAGAAAACAATAATGAGAGTAGCTTGCTAGTCTGTCTAACATTTGATCAATGAATGGAAGCAGAAAGTGATCTTTTCTAGTTGTTTTGTTCAGTTTCATGTAATCAATGCAAACCCTCCAACCAGTCACTGTTCGTGTAGGAATAAGCTTGTTGTTGTCATTCTTGACTACTGTCATTCCACTTTTTCTTGGCACCAACTATCTGAAATAGAGAATATAATTCATGCCTTCAGTAGCTTGAGTATCTCTACTTTCACCACTTCTTTCATAGCTGGATTCAACCTTCTTTGATGTTCAATAGACGGTTTGTAAGTATCTTCCATGAGAATTTTACACATGCAGTTTGTAGTACTTATCCTCTTCATATCAGCTATTGACCAACCCAAAGTAGCTTTGTGTTCTCTCAACACTTTCAGTAGTTTGTCCTCTTCATCCTTGGTAAGTAGGGAAGAAATAATCACCAGAGATGTAAAATTTTCCTCCAAGAACACATATCGAAGGTGGCTTGGAAGTTGCTTCAAATCAAATTTACTACTTTCATTACCCTTATTGTCATCTGTGCCCACTACATGATGAATATCTTGAATCTCTAATGGATTACTATCATGTGTCGATGATTCAAGAGCCAATATGCAATCAACTAATTCATTGCTTCCCGTGTAACCTCCAGAAGTATCAATGTCATCCTTTATTTTACTAAGCATCTTCAAGGGATCTTCAATGAATACATTCTCTTCCTTCACGACAAAATCAATGAAGTCAATTCTATGGCAAGTATCGGTGCCATCCGAAAATCTCATCGCTTGGTAGATATTGAACATCACTTCTTCTTCATCCACTTTCAAAGTCAGCTGCCCACCTATTATGTCGATTGTGGCTCTTCCTATTGCTAAGCATGGCCTACCCAGAATCAATGGAATCTCCTGATCTTCTTCCATATCCAATACCACGAAGTCAGTTGGGAAGATGAATTTATCAACCTTTACTAAAACGTCTTCAATAATTCCTCATGGGTACGTGAGGGCCCTGTCACCTAGTTGTAGAGTAACCATTGTTGGTTCTACCTCCTCAAGGCCTAACTTCTTGAAGACTAACAAGAGCATCAAGTTGATGCTTGCTCCAAGGTCATAAAGGGCTTTATCAAAAGAGAAGCCTCCAATAGTGCAAGAAATAGTGAAGCTACCCGGATTTTTTCTTTTCTAAGGGGCTTCTTTTGGAGAATGGCACTACATTCCTCTATCAACTTCACTATCTCATATTCTTCCAGCTTTCTCTTCTTCGACATTACCTCTTTCATGCTTAGCGTAGTTTGGCATATGTTCTAAAGCATCTGCAAATGGGATATTATTATGAATTTTCTTAAAAATACCCAAAAACTTGGCAAACTGTACATGAAACTTCTTCTTCTGGAATCTCTGTGGAAATAGAAGTGTTGGCTTGATTATTGGTGGGTTATCAGGGAATGATATACAGTTAGGCTTGTGATCCCGCAGTGTTTGGTCGACCTAATTCTCTTGTTCTACAACTGTCTGTTATTCGCTCTGATCAGGTGTAGAGGTTGATGACACTATCTACATGTTCTCTCCAACTTCATTGCCACTCCTCAAAGTAATAGCTTTCCAGTGTTAATTTAGGTTCACTCCTGTATCACTTGGAAACTTTCATTATTGTTGAGACTTCATTGATGTAGCCAACTCACCAATTTGAACTTTAAGATTCTTTATTGTAGCTCTCATATTGGTCACGTGAGTCTTAATATTATCCAAGCGTGATTCATCTTTGTTGAACCTCGATCTTGTCTCAAAAATAAAAGTTCCCAAGAGGTCTTCTAAAGATGATTTTCCTTCTAACTCTTGAGTGTTGAACCCGAGAGGAGGTTAAAGTACATTCATGTTATTTCCATATAACATATTCTTATGATTCTGAACTCCTGGATGATAGTGATTAGAGGAGTAGTTTTCTCTTTAATTGTAATTCCTACTGTTGACATACTAAGCCAGCTCAATCGCTATTTCTGTCTCATGATGTTCTATAGAGGTGGCCATAACCGAATCTGACTTATGTTGATTATTCTGAGTAGTAAGTGTAGTTATCTGTTAGTAAGTGATGAAACTTGAGCTTGTAGGACAATGATAGGATCTACTTCATGTAGACCCGCTACTCTCTTTACACTTGATCTCTCACTCGGCCATTGGTAACTGTTCGTAGCTATGTCACCCAATAGAGCATATGATGTTTTAGCCATTAAAATACCTCATGCAGCTGCATCCACTATGGTTCTTGTAGTTCTTGTTTACCCATTTAACCCGTTGTAGAATATCTCAATCTGCATCCAATTTTGAAACCATGTTGAAGACACCTTCTAAATAGGTATTTGAATCTCGTACACTTCATAAAATGGCTCGAAGTCAAATTTTCAGAATTGACCAATTTTCCTCTGAAGTTGAGTTGATTTGGAAGATGCGAAGTACTTGGTGAGGAATTTCTAAGCTGAGTCATCCTGGGTAGTAATAGAACCATGCGATAGTGATTGGAACCAAGCATTGGCTTTATCCCTCAAGGAGAAGGAGAAAAGATGGAGTTTAATTGCCTCTTCAGTAACTCCATTCATTTTCACTATATCACAAATTTCCAAAAAAGAGCCCAGGCGGGTATTTGGGTCTTCTGTCGTAGCTCCCCCAAACTGATTATGTTGTACCATATGTATCAATCCCGACTTTAGTTCGAAATTATTTGCGGCAATGGCTAGGCAATCTATACCGAATAGTTGTCATTGATCAGTGGCCTGACGTAGTCCCGAATAGCCCGTTGTTGATTATTTTCATTAGCTACTCTTGCTTCTTGTTCTATCATTGCTTCACATTCATTTTTCTGTATACCTCTGAGAAAGCATAATGGGCGTTCTGGTTCAGGATCAACAGATAGTAATTCAATATTCCTAGCTTTTCGCATACACATCTGAAAATTTATTAGAGATAGAGAAGAAATATATGAAAACAAAAATTAAATTCTAAATTAAAATAAACCTAATTGGTAATAATATCAATAGAAATCAAATGAAACAATTCCCGACAACAACGCCACAACTTATCTCGCGTTTTCTATACTGTAATTTATGTCGCAAGCGTACAATGTCAAGTTTTGTAATATAATAATGAAGTCAAAGTGTCGAACCCACAAGGATTGTAATTTAATTCCTACTAAATACTATAATTATTTCAACTTTCACTTTACCTAGAAAAAAATCAAATTTCAAGTCAATATTTTTATACTAAAATAATATGAATGTGTGACAATTCAAATGAAAGAAGGCAAATTATAGGAGAGTTATAATGTGAGAAGGCATAGGGATTGATTTCACCTCACTATCAACAATATTTTTCAACTTTTATAGTTATTTCTATCTTTACGTAAATTTATAGGCAAGAACCTTAGGTTAATTTTATTCCCTATCTCGATTGCTAAATGGAACATATTTCTATATTTTAATTCCAATATATCCATTCCAAATTAACACCATAGAATTATATGCGCATGATTCTTAAATGGGATAAGTCTCAGAGATTTTATATTTTCTATCGAAATCTATAAAATCTAGGTTATGTTATTCTTAGATTATGTCTAAATTCCTCTCTCTCGAGTACCAAAATTTAAAGCATCAAATCATTACATTAGTGATCAGGTAATTGAAAGCATTGAGCAAGAATCAACACACATAAATTAATGGAAAAATCAAATGAAATAACTATATTAGAATCCAGATATGTCTCAAGTTTAGTTACATCAAACTCTAGATAGTAAAATTAGTTCATAAATTCTAGAAATGGTATATTAAATTCTAAAATAAAGAACATGGAGAAGAAAAGAAAATTTATTTTGCTGCTTGAATTCTTCATCAATTCTTTGTCGTTTTTTGTCTTGATGATTGCTCCTTTTCCTTACCTCCTAAATTGTTTTTCTCCCTATAATTTAAGTCTTCAATGTTGTATTTATAGTCTTTTAGGGTATCAAGATGGATTGAAGTTGGACAAGGCCGAAAAAATTACAAAATTACGCTTTCTTATAACCCGGGAAGCAACGTCGCGTCATTTAGAAATTCTGCTGGTGTTGCTGATTTTTAGATGGTGCAGCGCCCAGCTCCCTACTGTTGTTTTGTTTGGCCTCCGTTTTCACCTCTTCTCTACTTCATTTTTCTTCTTATTTCACCTACTCTTCAATGATCACAGCTCCATCACAAGCTCCAAAATACGTCATTTTCTCCAATGTATCTAAACTACAAAACGACATGAACAAACACATCAAAACGCTCAAAAGTGCTCAAGAACAAGCCAAAAACTATGGTTTAAAGCTATTAGTTCTATGAGTGATTTACATTCATCAAAGAACACCATACAAATTTTAATATATTTATCAAATCTATTAAATACAAATAATATCTAAATGGTCAGCATTGAAACTGATGGGGGCCCCACCTGACTAGTTTTCAAAAATATAAGGAATTTAATCCCTATTTTATTAGTGATGATCAATTTTTTTAAAAAGAGAACAAATATTATATAAGAATTCATTGTATTAAAAAATCTTTTGGTTCTTCATCAAATACTTGAATTCTCGCATTGTTATGGATCCAGTGATAATCTAGCTAGTCATGCCAAATAATAAAATATAAGAGTTATTGAATTTCTGGTTCAAAATAATATTTATCAAAATGATCATTAAAATTTAGTGTAGTAACAATTAAGAAACACTATTACAAACTTTGTAGGTTTCCTTTTTATTTAGTGGAAAATAAATTACTAACAATAGTAAGTTCATCCCTTCATATCAAACAATATTGACTTTTTATGGAGTCTCAAAATAATACTTTTCAAGAAAATTGATATAAATAAACTATTGCTTTTTTAGAAGCAAATTAATTAAAATTGCAATTCTATAGTAACAATACAATATTTACATTGAAATGTCTAAATTGTGATTCTTAAAAAATAACTACATAATATTCTTCAAGAATATTAATAAATATAAAATTGTATTCTTTTATAGCAACACAATATTCTTCAAGAATATTGATTTATATTTTGATTCATATTCTTCTGCAATATTCAAATGTTTGAATCGATCTTCGTTTCAGAATAGCAATAATATCATGCTCTTCAGGGTTAATAACATATTACTGTTTAGAATAATAAATTATGTAAGGATTTACTCCTCAAGAGTAAAAAAATATATATAATTTATGTTAAAGTTTATATTATTATGCTCTTCGAAAGCAAGAAAAATCTAACTATAATATTAATGGAAATTAGAATGTATTACTTTGAGAACACGTTATATTTTACTATAATTTCTTCAAGGGTAATATGTCGATATTCTTTTGAAATGTTAAAAACTATAATTCATGTTTTTCAGGAATAAGTAATATTCTTTGAAAATATTAATTATAATGTTGTGCAACTTCAGGGACAACAACGAACTATTATTTCGAAACATTAGCTTTTCACGAGTCATATATTTGTTTCTTCAAGAGCAATATATCAATATTCTTCTGAAATATTGAAAATTATAATTCATGCTTTTACCCAAAAATCGATCAATATTCTTCTGAAATACTAAAATTGTAATATCATACTCTTCTGGAACAATAAATATTCTTTTAGAACATCAACATTGTTATGTTATTTTAGCAGTAACAACAAACTATTATTTAAAAATATTAACTTTTCAAGAGTATATTATCTAGCAAAATATAAATATTTAAAGAATTGTGTTTCTTCAAGAACAACAATATGATAAATTATGAATTTAAGGTTTATAAAAGAACTTTAAAAATATTTAATTGCATTATGATAGGACAATAACAAACTATATATATCAATACCATAAAATAATATTTAATCAATCTATGTAATCACATTTTTTTACAAAAATAATAATGTATATCATTAGTTCCATCACATACTCACAAGATAATGTTTACTTTAATTAAATATGCAATTAAAACTATTATAAAGTATTACTTTTAAAAATAATGTGCATAATGAGATGTAAAGAAATTTAATGGAATATACATCCTAACACTTACTTACAGATTAATTTTTCTACACAACTCCATGCAACTAAATTTTAATGGAGGAAAACAATAATTATGTTACAAGATATACATGTAAATTTCATCATAATATTCAAGTAAAAGGCATACATCGTGGATTTTCAAATTTTGGTGCAAGATATGAAATATTTCTAGTTGAGTGCAGAATTTGGTTGCAGGGACTTGTAATTTTAAAAAATTGAAAATGTGGAATTGAGTAAAAACTTTGGTACAGAGAATTTTGATTGCTAATTCTTTTCTAATAAAAAATAGTAATTAGGTAAAAACATTTGTGCGGGTACTATAAAACTAAAGGAATAAAAGAGAAACATAGAGAATAAATAGAGAGTCAAAAATCAAGTGTGTATTTTATTGATAATCAAAACCCGTAATTATAGGGTTCAAAATGAGAGTTACAATTGGAATGAAATAAATTCTCTAAACTAAATAAGACTTATCTATGAATGATGATAAAACAACATAATAATCAATATTTATTTTATAGTTTTACAA
>CAIGRP010009099.1:0-12617 GCA_903798385.1 Fraxinus cuspidata | reverse complement strand
TTTAACTGTTTATTTAAATGGAATAGCCCCTGTTTGGTACACATTAAAATTCTCATTTTCATTCTTATACTTATTTTCAACCACACATTCTTCAATAAAATAATATTTTTCATCACATCAATAATTTTTCCTTCTTATTCAACCACACATTCTCCATCAATATACTATTCCAAAATACATTCTTCCAAAATAATGTGGCTCAATATAAGAATGGATTTTGCCACTTTACGAGAAGAAATTTAACAGATACAGTGATATAAGTTGAGGTGGCAGTAGATAATTTGATGGAAAAACTGATGGTGTTTAAAACGGTAGAATGATAGAATGTCATCTGTCATTATATCAAAGATTATATCAAGAATTCTATATTTTATCAAACAATTATTAGCCTTGTGCAATGAAAATATTGTTGAGCTTATTTTTAAACTAGGGCTGTGGGTCAATTGATAAAAATTCTCTTACTTCCAAATTATGAAACTCAAAACTTACTGTCACTAAAATGGAAGGATTATTTTTCGAGTTCCATCACCGAATAAAAACATCCTTGATAAATTGAGCATCAAAATGAAGGCATTCTTTGTAGAATAAGAAGTATAGTACATTGCTTACGAAGAGTACAAGAAGTCAAAGAGAGGAGAATACTCCATCTCAAGAACAAAATCGGTGGTCGACCATGCAAGGAAGAGAGACAAGAAAGCTTTATATCTCATTTATTAAGCATTTGAAGATGGAAGAGAGACAAGAAAGCTTTATATCTCATTTATTAAGCATTTGAAGATGATGAATTTGAGAACATCAAATGCAATCACCTCCAAGATTTGATGGGAAATAAATGAAATATTAGGACATCATGTGTTGACGATTGAGTGGTTCAACGCTTTGAGATCATCCAAATGAGTGGCTATATACAGAAACTTTAAAATATATTAAAAGACTGGTTAAATGCTCGCAAATTATTGGATAGCAACCCAATACCAACAATATGGGAGAAGATATTGCATCACTAGAGTGCAATAAATAGATAATGGACTACCTATAATCCTTAACCAAATTTTTATTCGTAAAACCGAAGAACGGCGTGATCAAATACAACTATTTATCGTCATATTGTCCAATCACTGTAATTAAAAACTTGTTATTTACATTAGTAATTGAGAGAATTCTTTAGTCGAGATAGTAATTATTAAATATGATTGATGATTCTGTTACAAAGATAAATTGCATGCCAAGAAATTTTTTAATGAACTTCGATGAATAATATGTTGAAGTGAAACTTCCCGCGTGCCATTGCTATTTTGAAAAAATACTATTTTTTTTATTTAGTCATGGGTCCCATTAGCATAAAAAAACAATAAAGTTGTATGGCCCGGGATTAAATCCCGGGTCAAACCAGGTGCGCCCCTTGTAGGGGTGTCTGCCCAAGTAGCATAATTCATAAAAAAAATGCTATGAAGTTCAAGGAATCCGTCACATACGAGGAGAGCAATTTCAACTTTTCAACGGGGAAGAACCAATTTTTAGTATATTTTATTAAAAGTTTGAAAATTCGAACTTTGAGGAAAAGTTAAGGGCCTATTTTTTTTACCATTTGCAAGCCGTTTTTGGTTTTCTATTTTCCAAAACAGCGAAAACGTGTTCTCTTTCCAAAACAGCGAAACGCATTTTTGAAAACAAGTTAAAAATTTGTAAAGAAAACCCAAAATGACAAATTTGTCATTTAGGTGTTTTCAGTTATAATCAAGTCAAAATTTTCAAAACGCGTTTTGGGCGTTTTCAAAACAATTTTTCAAAATGTCAAAAAGAACACATTTTCAAAAATCTCAAAATGGACAATCAAAACACAAAATACAAAATGAATTCAAAACTCAAAACACAAAATTGAAACACAAAGAGAACAGCCCCTAATATTCTCATTTTTTAGCTCCATCAAACGGGGCTATGTTTGTAACTTACGATGTATTAGATATTTTTGAATGATAAGGTGTACTTAATTAAAATTTATCTTTCATTTAATACACTCAAGGAGATTAAATTTAAAGGCATAATTAAGTTAACACATATGATGCTTGAAGACAGAGTTGTCAATGTAATAATTTAGGAGTTTTATGGATATACAATTGATAATAGTATATATCCAAATATTTTATTAAGGTTTGTTAAGTATAGTCAAAGTCATAATATAACAAATGTGATCCTAACCTATTGAGAATCGAATATGAATATCATAAATTTATGTGACAATGTCATAAATTTAAGTAATTAAACAGTGAAAGTATAATTAATTTAATAAAATATCATGTGAAATCAATTGATATGTTTTTCTACATAGATGGATTCTTTTATTTTTCGTCATTTACAATATAGAATTGTGAGTAACTATATAAATTTAAAAGGCATACTGTATGCCAACAAATTGTTTGGGCCAAATTTTCTCGAGTGGTACCGCAATATGAGAATTGTTCTCAAATATGAGAAAATTAATTATTTTTCAACGAGTTGATGATGAACAATCACAAGTAAAAAGATATGGGACTTCCAAACAAATATACTTATGCAAAAGGATAGAAGGATCTTCAATCATTGGCCTCTGCAAAAGGAACAAAAGTTGCATGAACTATTTCATCGATAACAAACTTTTTTTCGTTTGGCTCGTTCCACTAATTTTGACGTTCTAAGTTCATTTGTTTGGTCAGATTTTACGACATTAATATCTAAGGCCATGTTTGGGACATCGGCAAATTGATTCGAGAGTGGGGGATGGATTGTTTTACTTTCATCTTTTTCAAAATTATGCAGAGTTTTAGAAAAACGACCAAATTTTGGGAGGTCGTAACTTCTTACTTTCAAATGCCAAATTTAGTTATCTTTAAATGTCTCGAGAAGATCTATCTACAAGACTGAATGAGCAATACAAAACGCAACATACATTGAATTATCATATTATGGGTTCTTTAACTAGGGTTCCATTTTCTCTAAAAATACAAAGCCAAGCAACGTAAAATTTTTCATATATGTTCTACATATTAAAATGAATATATAGTATATATTTCATGAATTTATGTGAAATATTTCATAACTTGCCATTAAAGGTCCTCAAACTTTGAAGAAAAATGACATACATACATATTCATCACATTAAACCATTTTCAGCATGTCATTAAACAAGAAAACAACCTACATAGGCTATGATACCAATGTAAAGTTTCTTAGCATGCTTCTAATTAAATTTTAAGTTTTAGAACTTACTTCAAATCACAAGAAATGAGAAGTTGAATCACTTGCCTTTTGTTTTCTGCTTACTGCTCCATCAAGAACTTCTCTTTTGGTCAGAAACTCAATCATAATGGAAATAGTTTGATATCCACAATTCAAGAACCAGCTTTGAGATGTTAATTTTGCAAAATCAAGTCACCACACTTATGTATTCTTATTCTTCTCTATTTACCCAAATTTTTGCTTTTCTATTTTTCTTTCTTTCATGGTATAGGAGTTATGGAGTTATATGAAAGTTGTAGGTGGTGTGAAGGTTAAATTTTTAATTTAAACCTCAACTCTTCCCTCGAAACTAATTCTCATATAATTCGGGTCAGGTCAATCCATATGAGCAATCCGTTTTATATCAACGGTTCTAAAAGGCATGAAGCATGGTGAGATGATGGAAATTTTGTTGACCGAATATTTTGTTAGATATATAGACAACCGCCTTACTTTGGTAGACCTTAAGTTAGTTCTGCCTTTATTTATGATGAATTTTACATTCTTTTTTAAAGTTGTCCTCATCATAATGCATTCTATTTTAGTGCAGATGTTGTTGAAATTGTTGTGGATATGAAGAAACATTTGATTTTCAAAATTGGAGAACATGTGGAGTAATTTACAAAGAAAAGAGAAATCATATTTTTAAATTGTAAGTATAAGATATACGCTGGTGTAATGTTAAACTTATTATTATTGTATAACAATTGATATATTTTTATTATGAATAATAATACTTGTACATAAAGAGTTACTTTTATAAATAAATAAAGTATCAAGAAGAGAGTAGAGAAGTTTTTTTTTTTTTGTTGAAAAAATTCTGACCATATCATATCTCACAACATCATATATATGTACATCAATTTGTAAGTGGTGATGTACATGCAGTATAACCATTTTATTAAACCTTTCCTTTCTTGTCAATGCCCAGAAGAATTGGACAAATAGACTTTGATTGATAAAGGCAAATATTGAATATTTCATTTTATTTGTGCATCAATTGAAACATTGGAAAGGTAAGAAATTTGATACCTATGAGGTTCGTAGCTTTGTTTTAAAAGTAGAAAGGGTGCCTAACACTATCATTTTAATAAGAAAAGAAAGAATATGGCATGAATCAAGGCATTCCAGAATCATATATGTTTTTAAGCACGTATTGTTTATTTTAATTCAAATCTATTCAATTATTACTAATAAAAAATCAATATTATTACATTATTACGTGTAACTTATAGGTGTTCTTAATTAGTAAGAAGAAAAGAACCAAAATTAAAATCAATTATGTGTAAATTTAATATTAATTTTGTGTTATAATACCTTGACATTAATTTATGGTGTTAGTAGTATAATTTTCTTTGAATTCTTTTCTGAAAATTTGTACATCGACGAAACACGGGAAACAATTTAGAGATGGCAAAATACTTATTTCCTGCTATGCCCTGCCCCGAATTCCCATTGCACTAAAGAACTAGGATGGAAATGAAAAGGGAAAATTTTATATCAAAGAGATTAAGTATAGACCAATTCAAAAATAAGAAACAAGATTTAAAATTTCAAAAATCAGATATCAATTAAATTTTATTTATGAAATAATTAATCAAAAATATATTGTATTAATTAAATATATAATTATATGCTATTTAGTAACAAATTATCGAAATTATTGGTCACAAATTATTTTTCAGTCATGAATCAAAAGTTTTAAAAGTCACAAATTATTTCACGATCATAAATAAAAAATTTTATAGGTCACAATTTATTTATCATTTACAAATCAAAGAAATTATAGATCACAAATTTTATAAGTCACGACTCAAATTTTTAGGTCACATATTAGTTATTGGTCATAAAATATCCAATTTATTGATCGCAATCTCAAATAATTGATTACATATTATTTATTGGTCACAAATTGACTTATTTATTGATTACAATCAACCACGTAATTGATTACAAACACCCCACGCCACCCCATCCCACCCCACCCCCAACCACTAGCAACGTCAAAACCACCGTCGTCGGCACTTTACCATCACTGCCACCTGGCCGTCAACACCACACCACCACCTCACCATCACCACTGCTGCCAACAGCACCACCACCGTACCACCAGTGCCAGCAACTCCACCACCATCGTCGTTGTTGTAGCACCACCACCAAACACATCGCAGTTGTATCCCACTTTTACAACCACTTGCTCCACCAACCACCCTCCATCTCCACATCCACCTGCAACTCTAATCAACCACCGAATCACCACCACAACCAACTGTTAGAATCCACAATCTCATACAATACTGCCACACAACGGCCACAATTCCCACCAACAAAACCTCCAAACCTACATTAATCACAACAAAAACACACCAAAACTCATTTAAATCGGCAAATTAGAGGAAAAAAAAACCACCACAAAAATATTGTGGCAGCGTCGGAGTAGCACAGTGCTACTTCGAACCGCGCTCAGCGACTGTTACAGGCCGCTTCACGCGACGATGGCATGAAAAGCTGTCGCCATTGACAAATAGAGAATGAAGGGAAGATGAGGAAGAAGAGAATGAGAGTGAGCAGAGGCAATGATGGCACGCGTCGGTGGGTACTGGCTGCTTCTCACGACAATGGCACGTGGCTGCGATGTCCACAGAGAGAGAATGGAGAGAGGGATGAGGGAGAGGATAGAGAGAGGAAGAGAGAAGATGAAAATTTTAGAATGGAGAGGGTGAGTGTTTTGGTGGGTGGTGAATTTGTATATTTCTTTAATTTTGTAATATTATTATTGATATTTTAAAAATATATTATCAACTGAATTTTGTGTAAAAATACTTCAAACTTGATTTTTGAAATTGGTACTTAAAAAATATGGTCGGCTGTAATTTCCACAAATGAAAAACATCGTCGCTTTTTCGAACCCTAAATCTTTCTTACTCTTATTTTTAGGGAAAATTACAGCAGTAGTCTCTCACCTTTTCAATTTTTACAGATTTTACCTTAACCTTTATTTTATACCAGCGAAAGTCTTTAACATTTCATAAACATGCAGTTGGAGTCCAAATAGATGAAAAACATCCATTTGATTGTTAGTTGACTAAGAAAGTCAGATTTTAATTTATTTTTACCAAATTAAAAAGAGCAAAATGGTATTTTTGCTATTTCCCATATAAAATAAGTTAAAAACCCAAAAAATAAAAATAAATATATTAACCCACCCCAACACCCCCAAATGAAAATAGTATAACAACCCTTCTTCTCCGGTGTGACCTTACAGAAAACCGCACAACCCCTACCTTTAACCCACACCACCACCATAACTCCCACTCATTCCAAGAAAAATAACTACCCACGCCTACCACCATCAAACTGAAACCAAAAATCAAATTCATCTCTACCAACACGTTATCACACTAATTTTTCATTTGGAACGTCTTCAGCAGCGGCAGATAATAACTACCACCAACCATCAATTAACATAGGAGGAAGGTAGACATACAACCAATGCAATTCATACACATAACATCCACTCCAAGTTTCAAGAACCAAGATCCAGAAATGACCACCTGGACCAACACTTCTCTAGGCAACACTGTCTCCATTACCCCTCCGTATAAGTCAAACTTGGTTCTTGAACTCTACAAAAGCTCGACTCCTATTGCCACAAAGGTCATATCAAATTGTACCACAGTTGGTACCGTATTTGAGGGTTAAGATTTTGGTTTAGATGAAAATTTGATCCCTATTTCAAAACCTACTTCTCAACTCGGGTTATGTGTTTTAGGATTTTCCTGTCAACATTAACAGGTGGCGGAGCTAGGTGTATGAGTGGGGAGTCATGATGAGTATGGTGGTGTTGGTGTCGGTGTTGTGTGTGGGGTGGTGGCGGCGATTATGCCAACCACTGTGTGGGTGGGCTGGGAAGTAGGATGAGGATGTGTGATGGTGGTTTATATTTTGAAATATTATAATTGTATTTTATTTTTATTTTATTTTTGTTTTAATTAATTATTATAAGGGATAAATTGGAATAAATAGCAAAGTACCATTTTGCCCTTTTTAATTTGGTTAAAATTAATTATATTTTGATTTTTTTGGTCAACTAATGGTCAAATGGAGGGGGACTCCAGCTGCATATTTATGGAAGGATAGGGATATTTGGTGACACAAAATGAAGGTTAGGGTAAAGTCTATAAAAATTGAAAATGTTATGGATCGTTGCTGCAATTTTTCCTTATTTTTATTCCCATTAAAATAATATTGTTTTAATCACTACCCATATTACTTAAATGTGATATGGTCTTTATTAAGGTCCAAATGATTAACCCACTACTTGACTGGTCTATTAGAAAGCCAATTAGGGTTTTGCCACATAAACGACTACATAAGCACGCTCCCAAAATTGAAAGGATTTCTTCTCAAATTGCCTTTTGTTGCAGATCACCAGACTGAGGGTAAGAATCGGCGGCGGCACGATTAGCAACTATGGTAAACTTATCCTTTTATCGAAACTGTATGATTCTACTCTCGAACTCGAACATATTCAATTTGAACATCTACTTGTGATTTATGTATTTATATGTGTATATGTGATGACATCTGCTTGATACAGGTTCTGATGTCTTGTTGTATTTGTAACGCATTTAAGAGTTTTGTGAATTTCTCTGGCTTCTAGGATTAATTATTAGTATATTTATATTTTAATAACGTCGGATTCAAAGCATACGTATAAATATAAGAAATAATCTGATCATTTGAAATTTTTACCTCAGCGGTAGTACATTTGGCGTTATCATTGCTATCGCTTTGCTACTCTTCAAGGTTTCTTTAAATTTTAACCTTAAGTATGTAGGAACATAAAAAAGGCAGATACTTTGAAATTAGCAATGTCACTATAGTCACTGGCATTACCATGAATTATTAGTATATTTGTATGCATGTTATCTAGCAGATTAATATTTAAGATCGATCCTTTATTAAATTGAAATGAATTATCATCTGTTTGATCATAATTTAACTCAACCCAATGCAACCCAATCAAGTATCGGTCGGATTAGATTGGGTTGGTCTGTTTGGGACAACTTGTCAACAAAAAATAAAGTAGGTGAGTCAGGTTGGACGGATTTATAATTGACTCATGACTTATATAATATTAGGTCTCTATAGTTGCAATGACCAAAAACTTTGAATTATTTTGGCACTTCATGCCCGGAAATGTTATATGGACATATTGATTTTAAATTATATGAAGCCAAGAAATGTTTTTCGCAATTAAAATATTTTTGTGTTGAATGTGTATTTGCTTATACTATTTTTCGTAAAATGCATTATATCCAAGTCTTATAATATTATTCTAAGAGTTTCCATGTCTTGAGTCATATTCAAGACTTCTCGTCGCATTTGTGTATATAGAACTTAATTAATTAGTAATATATAATTTGTGTATGGTTCCTCAAACTTTTCAACTATTGCACAAAATTTTCCAAAAAAGAACTGACATTTTAATCTAGATTTTTCTGAATGTTATAGTTCTTGGAGGTTGTGTGAAGAAACAAAGTGACTCAATTTCGTCCAACCAACATCATAACACTTGTAAAGTTCATAAATATAGTCGGGTCGGGTTGGGTTGGGCGAGTTTACTCAGTTTTCATGAGTTAACTCATAACTCGACCCAACCCAACCCGCCTACACAACCGACCCATGTAAAAACAAAAAAAAAAAATCGACCAAACCGGTTGGGTTGGTTCGATTTTGGCAATTTTGGCGGGTTCGGATGGGTTTTTCCCACCCCTAGGTGCAAGAGGGAGCTTTGGAGGGTTCAATATGCTTTGAGCCGCATCAGAAATGCTTCGAGAAACCTTCTTACTTTGGATGAGAAGGACCCGCGTCGCATTTTCAAGGGTGAAGCCCCTCTAAGAAGGATAAACAGATATGGACTGCTGGATGAAAGCCAAAACAAGCTCGATCAGTCTTGGTCCTCACGGTGGAGAACTTCCTTGAGAGCCGCCTCCAAACACTTTTGTTTAAGGCGGGTATGGTAAGTCAATTCACCATGCCAGAGTGCTAATCAGGCAAAGGCATATCAGGTATTCAGATTATTCAGTTTTAGTAAATCATAAGGAGTTTATTTGTTTGTTATCTTAATTTATGTATTATGTTTATTTGAGAGACAAAGATTAGAAAATATCATGTTTGATTGACAATTTGAATGTTTGAAGGCTCTGTAGTACAAACACTTTTTCAATTAGGGTAGCTTGTGTCGAACACGAGTCGATACCAATACTTCTCTAACACTCTACTGTAATCATTTTTTCTTTTTATATTAGAAATATTATATATTTTTAATTCAAAGTTATTCGCAAGTAACAAATAGGTACTCATGTTTAAAAAATTTTAAAAAGAAAAATTAATAACAAGTATAAAACGAAATTTATACTATATAAATGAAAAAATTTTAAATATTTAATCAACGTGTCGATGACGTGTCGTGTCTGTACTTTTTTAAAAATCGTGTGTCAGCGTGTCGAACACACGTGTCTGTGTTGGTGCATCATAGCTTTTAATTCATTTATCCATATACAGGTTTTTTCCTTTTGTTTCCTTTTACTAATCAAATAATTTGGTTTTTTTCGTGTGAGGGAATTAGTCAAGGATAGGGGGCTTCTGATAGTATATGGGGCATTGAAATAGAGGATCATATGAAACTTAATGTCAGTGACATATTTTATGAGTAAGATTTTTATATTTAGTTGTTATTACGTAAGATTTTAAAATGATTTCCGGAATTCTACAGTGAAAGCATATCTTGGGGCCATAGTGGCACAATACCTGAAACAAATTATTTCAAAGATGTAATTGTATTAAGAGCTTTGTGTTTCCAAGGTAAATTAGGTGCAGCTTTCCATCTTTGGAATAAAATAGTTCAGAAATGTACAATTCCTGATATTCTCACGCACAATTACCTTATGAATGCACTTTGCAAAAGAGGTGATCTGGGAAGGGCGGAGTGGCTTGTTACCCAGATGTTAGACCGAGGTCCTTTTCCCACTTGTGCTACCTACAACACGTTAATGAAGGGTTATTGCATTAGGAATAATGTGGATAAAGCTCTGGATCTTTTTTCTACCATGGCTAGTCATGGGATTATATCAAACATAGTTTCATGTAATATTCTGGTTGATGGACTTTGCAAGAAGGGTTTGTTGGAAGATGCCAGAAAGCTTCTTGAGAAAATATTGGTTGATGATCATGATGGAAAAACCTCAAATATGATAACTTCGACTATCCTAATGGATGGTTACTTCAAAACTGGAAATATCGTTGAAGCCCTCACTTGTTTTGAGGAGATATTCCAAAGGGGTACAAAGATGGATGTTGTTGCATATAATGCCGTCATACATGGATTTTGTTTGAATGGACATATGAGCCTTGTGTACAAGTACATAAGTGAAATGTTTAAATGTGATTGCCTGCCAGATGTGTTTACATACAATATCCTTATTGGCATGCTTTGCAAAGAAGGAAAGACAAGTGAAGCTTGCTACGTTTTTAACGTGATGTCAAGAATGGGTGTAACCCCTGATCACATCACATACAAATTATTAATTCAAGGTTTGTGTATTAGTGGAGATGTAGATAAAGCTAATGGTTACCTTCACTGCATGTTAAAAAATTCAATTATATCTGAACCACTCATTTGGAATGTCATAATTGATAGCTATGGGAGGCATGGAGATATACAAAAGGCTTTCTTTGTGAGAAACCAATTTTTTGCTATGTATGGTTCATTGTCTGACACTATTTACAAAAATCTTGACTCAAATATATTATCTGTGAGCAATCTTTCTTGTGTTTTATGAGTAGGCTGATTTAAAAGATGTATGTTAGATGTTAGACAACGAGGAATTTCATTTCAACTTGATAATATTAATGTTGATAATTATTAAATCACTCACGTTTTCTTTTTTAATGAATGATATTAATATTAAAGTTGACATATCTTGATCAATCATTGAATTACATATTAGATGATATTTAAGGATGCAATCTCGTGACGAAGATCGTAGTTCTTCAAATGAGAAGTTTTTGCTTCACTTCACATTTCATACTTGCTATAGAAATTGTGCATTGAATTTTTTACATATCTCATATTTCTCTTATCAAATATATAATCTGCATTTTATATTTCTCTTACCATTTTCTCTTTATTAGTTCATAAACTTAAATCCCTGCTTGTTTGACATTTTCAGTTCTACAGATAATACTTGATGGTTGAGCTTGCCCCTTAACAGAGCCTGCGACATCCCGAGTAGAGATCCTGCATGTTGATGTATGCCTATGAATGACGAGCCTTGTGGCTGGTGAGCAAGATACGGAAAACTGGAAGGAAAATATGAGTTCTTATTCACTGGTTAATGTGCGGCTCTGTAGCACATACACTTCAATTCGGATAGCGTATCCGTGTCTGACCACTTCTCGTACACTCTATCGTAATCATTTTGTTTTATATTAGAAATATTATATATTGTTAATTCAAGTTATTAGCAAGTAACAAATAGGTACTCATGTTTAAAAATTTTTTTCAAGAAAAATTAATAATAAGTATAAAATTAAATTTATACTATATAAAAAAAGAATTTTTAAGAATCTAATCAACGTGTTGTGTCTATACTTTTTTTAAAAATCACTTGTCGAATATCGTGTCAAACGCACGTATCCGTATCGGTGCATCATAGTTTGAAGGTAACATTTGTATTGCATGGTTGTAAAATAAAATACCATACATCCTGTAGACATAAAAAAAATAAATAAAATAACAAATAATGGGTTTGGTCAATTTAAATAATCAGCCCAATTAAATTTATTGAATTAAAACTCACTAAAGTCCATAAAATTTTAAAGGTCCATGCCACTATTTCAAAATCCACAATTATTTAATTATAATTAAATTAATTGAGGGGTTGGTCACGAATTTCTCCAATAAATAGAACCAATGGTTTATAAAAAGTGGGAGAAGGTAGAGGAAAAATGCAGAAGAAAATCACGAAATGCTGAAGAAATTTCAAAGTCGGAGGAAAAGAAGAAATCAATTCAACTTCAAGTCCGGCGAACACGAAGAGATCAAAATCTTCTTCAAATCAAGCAAACCCAAGAAGATCGAATTAAACTAAAATCAAGTCCAAGTTTCGAAGTGAAAATCCAAGCACCAAAATTCAAGCATCAAACAAGTCAAATTTCTAGGTAAATCAAATTATCAACAAATCTCGAAGCTTAGGATTCAAGCTACATGACTCTTCGTCTTCAAACATTCAGATCATTATTCAAATGATTTTTCAATTTTGCAATTACGAGAAAAATCACATTTATTTGTATTT
>CAIGRP010009097.1:0-25380 GCA_903798385.1 Fraxinus cuspidata | reverse complement strand
TACAATGTCACTTTTATTACAAAGTAATATTTGTCACTAAAAAGGGGACATAAATAAATAAATAAAAAGTAACAAACAATAAAAGAAAAGTGACGAGCACTAAAAAGTGACATGAATTCAAAAAAAAGTGCAAACGTTCAAAAAAGTGACAAAGTTAAAAAAAAAACTGCAACGTTCGAAAAAGTGACAAAACATCAATCGAAAACAAAACATTCATAGCAAATTTGGTTGAAGCTCACGGGCGAATCCAACGTTTTCATTCAACTAGGGCGGAAACCGTTGACTGTTGACCGATCAACGATCGTAATAGCCGAAAATAAAATTCAATACATAAGCAAATGCATATATATATATATATCACAATTCACAGTCACAAATCAAAATTATAAGTCATAACTCATAATATCAGACTATAATATAACATAAATTCTCATAATTCATAAATAAAAAGTTCACAAAAACTAAAAAAAAAAAACTAAAATCACATATTCATAGCATTATAGTAACTAGCCAAGCTAACTAGTAAGTAGCAATATTGATTTTAAGCAAGATTTTTAAGCAAATACCTTTTCCCCCAGGCCTAGTTAATCCCCTAAGCTTCTCGCAGACGGCACACGAAGCTCTAGGCTCCACTGCTCCAGAGTCCAGCCACTGCTAGCCGGCGTGAAGGCGTGCATCCACCACTCACCAGTCAGTACCACCGTCCAGACTAGTCTTGGCGTGAGGCATCGCCGTCACAGTCACTTCGCGCCTTCGCCCCTGTCGTCTCTCGTCTCCCTCCTATGCAAGTGAGCAAATTGGATTTGGTTTTGTTGTGGGTTAATGGTAATGGACTTGAAATTTAGTAGGCAAAAGTGTTTGGGCTTCATTGGGCCTTATTTTTTAAAATAAAGGCCCAAACAATAAGGGGGAAACAAAATCACTGGCAGCCTCTTCTTCTTCATTTCATCTTTCGGCGGACGACGAGACAGTGGTTGTTTGGTGAAGCTCCCGGCGGATCCAGCACGGGCGACCGCGAGGGCTGGCCAGGTACTGGATCTGCTCCTGTTGAAGCCATTTCAAAGAAACAAAAAAAATAGGACTCTCAAGACCAATGTACTAGTAATAACATAGAAACTTGGGGAAAAGTCCTTAGACAATTAGACGTGGTTTAGCATTCCACGGTAACCAACTGAGCAGCAGAACCTGCAGTCTCGTGCAACTTAGCATCAATCTCATATCATCCTCCATTTCCAATTATAAAGAATAAATTCATAAATTAAACATTTTTTCATTTAGATTATAGAGTATGCAAGAAACAGGAAGAAGAAATGGAGAGAAATTGTAAATACTTGGGGAAAAGAAGAATAAATCAATCAAATAACAGGGACAAAAAGACCCACTAAACCATAAACTCCAATTTCGATCTCTCATCAACAAGTCATTTTCAATTATCCCAAAAAACTCCATCACTTTGTCTTTCTTTCCATGCTCTCTTTATCTGAATACCAAAAAAAAAAAAACGAAAATAAAAAAGTATACACAAAACTCAATTGCTAGAAACCATAAAGGGAACAATAAATTCCAACTAAAATACTCAAATTAATCACGACAAAATACGAATAAAAAAAATGTATCCACACAAAACCTAGTTGCTAAAATTCATAAAATATTCTAACTATCAGAATTCACATGAATTGCAGAACTTCACAATCAAAATCAATGGTGGAAGCTGAGAAATTCAAAACTGAGGGAGATACTAGAAGACGCGGGGAAGTCAAGAGTGATGTAAGTGTAGAGATCGATGGTGGCAGCCACAACATTGGATCCATGAATCACTATATATTTACATGTGAGTATAATTTTTTTGGGGTGCTCTGGCTCTCAATTATGTTTCTCAGGAAAAAAATTGTAGATTCTTCGTCTGATAAAATCGATCCATTTATGAACTATAGATTCAAGTCTCTGTGTGTTTGTATATATAAATGTTGGTATAAATTTGTGTGTGTTAAAGTGAGGGAGACAGAGATGGTGGAGAAATTGAATGTGGTAATTTGATAGATTTATCAATGTATTTAATACAGTTTTGGAAGGTTTTAATTTTTTTAGGGTATCAATCTAATTTTTTATTTTTTGGGAGTAAGGGGCCTAATTATCCCTTTTTGTTTTTGGATTAAAAAATTTAATTTGGACATGGTCAAATTCTGTTTTTTTACTAGAGAAATTTATTATTTTTAAAGTGGTAGCCTGGTAGGTAGTAGAAAATGCCCCAATCATGCCTAATCATTTGATTCCTTCACATTTTTTATATCAAGGACGGTAGGTGGAAGGATTTTTATTTTTTTTAACAAAAAAAAAAAACCAGAAAAGGCAAGTTTAATATATTCATTGAAAAGTTTAGGGCATGAAATAATTAAAATTGATGCACTTTTATTTTTAATAGTCTAATCTTATCCAAGGCGTGTATTAAGGCCCCGTTTGGCGGTCATTTTTTTCCTGGGAAGAATGAGTTTCTGAATAATAATTTTTTAAACCCTATGTATTTAGAAAGTAGGAAATTTTTTGATTTTATCTAAAAAAATTATTTTATTATGAGAATATGTAGTTATAATGAGTAAGAAAAAAAAGGTCAGTTTTGCTATAAATTGTTGTGAGATATCGATTTTTTATATATTGATTTTAATAATACTTCAAACAATCAATTACACATATTTTAATATATCTTGGAATGTCAAACTACTTGTACATTAATTCAAAATAGTCTTCAAAGAATGATTATCAAACATGGCTAAGTATGTCAAACTGTACAAAGTTACAAAATGTACTTTATAATAAGATGTTTTACAATATACATATGTTATGAAAATTTACAATTATGTACTATAATGATCTTCTAATAAAATAGTATATAAAGTGTTATGCGATATAATACAAACACGGTCGAATACATGAGCTTAGCCAGCACTCTTCATTTGGCCCTTTTATTATTATTATTATTAAATGCAAGACCAATCAATTGGAAGAGCAATAAAGTTAAATAGAAAATGAAATAGAGAAAAAGGTGGCCTGTAAAGTGCCTTAAGTTCATCGAATCGGCTCCAATTGCAAGTCAGAGAAAAGAATAGAATAAAAACAAAAGAAGGAAGATAATAGATCCCTACAAGAGATTTTTTTTTTTATAAAAATAAAAATAAAATATGTATTTTCTTTATATTTGTATAAGCAGTGCCAATAAAGAAAAGTATTTCATTATCCGACTAAGCCATTAACACTTAATTTAGGGGTCTAGATTTTTAGTAAGGTTGATTAGCCTAGTTGACACTCAAAGATTGAGACATTAAATCTAAAGAGAACCATTAAGTTAGAGATAGTTGCTTTCATTGGTTAACCTCAGTGGAAAATGAACGAGTGCATTGCGAAAGTAACCTTAGAATAAAAATCACGAATGAGTGAATTAAATAATAAATTTGGAGTATGCATCTTACAAGGGAGAAGTGAAATAATTGATCATTGAAGGTCGGGACATAATCTAAAGATTTTTTTATTATTGAACTGACTATGCGCGCGCACACATTGATCAAGCATTGGATAAATAAAACTTTGTTTTGGTAGCACTATTTAGAAGTCTTTACGAATTATTCAAGCAATTTTGAAAACATGATACTAACGACAATTTATGCATTTATTTTTATTTTTCTTTGCTTGTGTGTTAAGCAGATAATCTCATAGTCGGATTGTACATGAGTAATAAGAAGTACTAAGAGTGCAATTGGAAGAAAATCACAAGTTTCGAAGTGAAATTCTTGGAAAGTTTGAATACTCAAGTGTAGAGATTTAAAAATGAAGGACCTACTATGAAAATAAGAAATGGCTTGAGCTAAACCAAAGAAGATATTAAGGGACTAACTTGAAATGGAAGCACAACGTGCAAGGTTAATTCATTGAGTTTTCATCAAAGCTTGATAGTTTAGTTAAAATTCTTATCATTAGTAATTGTTAAATTTAATTTGCAATCACCAACATCTATAAAATTATGTTGTTTCAATTAAAGTAAACCTTAATCGAGATCTTACTAAATGCGGATTTCTCGTAGAAATGATCTTTTATTCACACTTTATTATTTGTCTATGATATCGTATACATGAGGGATTTTAGCAAACAATAATTATACTTTTTTGTATAATAAATTTTATTGTGTACGATAGGCTGTTCATAAAACTTTTCGATATTTTTAGAGTTTTTGAGCTCTTTTTTATCTTAACAATGATCATGAGGACAAATCGAGGATTTGTTCGTGTTGATATTTCAACAAGTAGAATATGTTTCAAAATTTTTATCAAAACCAAATAGGGGCTAAAATAACATTGACTCCTCAGAAGCTTATAAGTTATAAATCTATAAATTTCGAGGAAAGAATGCACATCAAATTCAGTATTCATAATCAATCAGCAAACAAAACCCTAGTATGACATCTTCTAGTAAAAACGTAGTATCTGATTTTCGTAATTTATTTCAAATGTTTATTTTCGTGAATTGTAATTGAGACCTGATTTTGAACGATATTAAAAGAAAAGGACTCATTCTGTAAAAGTTTATCTTGGATATCTCATTTTGATATAAAGGTCAATTCTCTATTTATATCTTGCTTTCTTTGATGAATTTGCTCTTGGACTCTTGCTTTATTATTTGGGCCTTGGCCCATGTTGTTTTTGAAATTACAATTGCTCATTTTTCTTTTTAGGTTAAAAATTAATCTGGACAAGGTCATATTCTGTTTTTTAACTAGAGAAATTTATTATTTTTTAAAGTGGTGGTTAATAGAAAAGGCTCCAATCACGCCTAATCATTTTATTCCTTTATAATAAACATGATTTTTTAATTCCAAAGACGGTAGGTGGAAGGAATTTAATAAAAATAAAAATAGAAAAGGTAGGTTTAATATATTAATTGAAAAGCATGGGCGTGACAAATAAGAGTAATGTTATTTATCATCATAATACTGGAATATCGGTGAAGTGATAATCCATTATCTGTCATTTCTCTCTTCTCATAAAAATTGAATTGTACAATCTTATTATTCAACATAGACCGTCACATCACAGATATTCCATCATCAAAATGAAAATAGCATTATTCGATAAATAATTAAAATTCATGTACTTTTATTCTTTAAAATATAACGTAATCTTGTTCAAGGCATGGTATTAAATTCGTTAAAGTGTACAAAAGTTGATCAATGGGTAATTTTTATTAGCGAAATTTATAAAATGTACTTCATAAATAAAATATTTTATACGTTACACATCATGGTGTGAAAATTTATAGTTATTTACTATTTTTACTAAGCAGTGACAAGAATGCTATTCTAGTATAATAGTGTACAAAGTGTTCAATAATACATGATATAATATAAATACGGTCGAATACATGAGCTTAGCCGGCACTCTTGATTATTATTATTATTATTATTATTATTATTACTATTACATCCAAGCAAGACCAATCATTTGGAAGAGCAAAAAAGTTAAATAGAAAATAAAATAGAGAAAAAGGAGGCCTGTAAAGTGCTTTTAAGTCCAACGAATCGGTCGGGATTGCAAGTCGAAGAAAATAATAGAATAACGAAAGAAGCCAAAACAAATTATTTATGTTTTGGTTTAAATGAAAATGTATCAATCTAAAATAATAATGATAATAAAATATGTTAACCAACTCTAGATATGTTGTCCAACTAAATGATATGGATAGATTCATTGAGCAAATTCAAGACTCGTTAATTGCTAATTTTTTTAGCAAGTATAGGTTATAAGATGTTCTATCAAAATTTCACNTCTAAAATAATAATGATAATAAAATATGTTAACCAACTCTAGATATGTTGTCCAACTAAATGATATGGATAGATTCATTGAGCAAATTCAAGACTCGTTAATTGCTAATTTTTTTAGCAAGTATAGGTTATAAGATGTTCTATCAAAATTTCACCGACTTTTGAAGACGGGAAAGTTTAGACAACCCTTAGACATGAAAAGCGCTTCCCATAAAAAAAAAAAAGAAAAATGTTATATGGCACGAGTGGTGCTATAACACCAGTTTAGGTGACGAAACATGATAAGTTCAATGAGATGTGCAATTAAGTGAGTCATTTCATTATACCACTCATTGAATGTCACCTAAAAAAATAAAAGTATTGTCGAACATGGAAAATTGACGATAAAATGAAGAAAGGCAAAAAGTAGCAAATCCCTTCTTTGCACCATTATGAGTTAACTACTTTCAAAGAATAAAACTTACATTCAATTCTCAAAAATACTCTACTAATTCAATCTTCGAAGCTAATAAGATGTAACATCACTTCAATGTTAAACTCATTTCAACAAAAAATATTCTAATTGTCGACCATAGAAGCATCTAACTTTAATAAAAAAATACTAAGGAAATGAGTCTCATTCTAACAAACTACGTGGTGTTGCTAAAAGTTAATGGATCTCCTAAAAAAGACTTTACCAAACAAGCACTAAGTAAGGCTCGAGAAATTTCTCTTGCGTTCAAATTAGCCAATAAATAATACATGGTACAAAAGGTCCCAACATTCGTTCCTGCAGCAGCTGTTAAATAACTTTGTTTGTTTAAACAAAATAAACCCAACCATATAATTTATTCCAAAAGAAAAGGTAGAAGAATATAAAATGGTCTGTGACTGTCTGCAATCATATATGATCCAATTTATACAGTGAAACAAACCGAAAGTCATATGATTTTAGGACCAAATAATATGGATTAGTTGAAACTGCCGAAATATACAAATAAAATAAATAAAATGAGAGGGTATTTATAGATTTCCCTCAATATCTTTGGGTGGTTTGGTCTTTTCTACGTTGTGCCCGAGCCGATGGCGGTACCTCGTTGCTGTGATTCATAATTGTTTTGGTTATGAATAGCACTTTATTAATTTGCACACGTGTTTTTTATTGACAACATGTAGCCAACCTAAATACGAAAAACGAGAAGTGACCTTCAGCCGAGCCTTCTGCTTCTTTCTTTCCCTCGTGTGTTGCCTTTCGCCTCGTCAATGACTAGTTGGATTCACGGACTTTATTTTGAGGGTTAACAATAATTATATTCACACTACATTTTTTGTTAATCATTTCATATTTTAATTGCAATAAAGATTTTCAATTTTTGCTCATTTTTACACTTATATTTACAACTTTTTTTCAATGTATTTTTATATCTACCTTCAATTGATTAATGTATACTATTCTTGATGACGAAATCTGTCCATATAGTTCTGCTAGTGTTGAAAAAGTTTTTTATCGAACATTTGTTTATGATGTTTATCTTGTTTATTTAAAATATGAAGAACAAATAAGTTATTTACTCCCTGTATAACAAAATTTTTAATTGTCATTAAGGACAACGTGTATTAATTTATGAAAGGTTGAGGATTAAATTATGACAAAAAAAGTGGGCACATAAGTAAAAATGAGTAAAAGTTGAGAACATTCATTATAATTAAAATAAAGTATATTAACAAAACTATGGTATCAATACAATTATCCAATTTAATATTTGTCACTAGCTTCTTTGTGAAATTGCAAGGCAAATGGGAAATAGGTCCCCCGTCCCCACTTGTAGACGGTACAAATTTACTTTTGCTGCTATTTTCGCCAACCTAAAAGTTAAAAACGTACATTTTTGAATAAAGAAAACCGTGTGTTCCTTTTGATCCCTGTTTTGAGTCCTATTTTTAGAGTAGATTTTGAAAAATGTGTTATTAACAAGTATGCAACTTTTTTTGAATTTATTATTTTAATTTAAAGGGTTGATTGAATATGAATTTAAAAAAAAAAAAAAGGAATTAGGCTCAAACGTCTTCTTCTTTTCGAGTTGAGATCTGTTATCCAATTTTTGTTGTTTAATTTGTAATTCACCAATTAATTATCGACATGTCATCATTTTGCATCAAAATGTCACATATTAGACATATTTATCGATAATTTAAAATAATATGTCGATAAATAATTAATTAAACAGCAAATTAGACATGAAAAAATTTAGACCTCCTTTTTTAAAGAAATATTTTTCTACTTTAACATTTGGATTTATTTGATTATTTGTAATAACAAAGTAGTACAATAACATACGAGTCCGTGGTTCCCTACATTGTAATTGGGTCAGTTGGTGGCGGGCCCCACCACCTAGAGCAATTGGCGTCGTTAATTTATCCCACTGCCGACGAAACACCAAAAGTAAACAGGGAACCCGTGAGAATTCAAATCCCTGTGCCCGAGATTTGCGTGGCTGATGGACCCCACTCCCGTAGCATCTTCAATACTTTTTATGAATTATTATATTAATTTATTATAATTACCATCTCATCGTAGCATCTTCAATACTTTTTATGAATTATTGTCCGTCATATTTTGCCCCTATTTGATGGCTTTTATTTCAAAAAAAATTTATGTTTTGAATAGTATTATTTTGGAGAATGTGTGATTAAAAAATAGAAAAAATTTAAATTTACATATATAATATTTTATTATATGAATGTATGATTGAAAATGAGTCCACGTAGATTTCTCATTTTTTCAAAACTTTTTTTCTACATATTCATTTACAACTATACATTCATACAGTAAAATATTTTACATTACTCAAAAATTTTCCATACTTTTTAAAAACACATTATCCAAAAATTCACTATTCAAAATAATACTTTCAAATTTAAAAAAAAAAAAAAGATCATCAAACAGGGATTGAATATGAAAAATAAAGTAAAGTAAATTAAATGGAATCAAATGGGGCTTAAATAGAATTTTTTTTTTATTATTTACTGATAATAATGTATATTCATTAAACGAAGTAGTTCATATTTTTATCTATAATAAATTTTTTCTATTGAAATTTCATTTCAATTGTATATTTATGGTGTGTTTGATGGATATTATTGAGAAAAAATGTATTCTAAATAGTGATATGATGGGAAATACATGATTAGAAAGTAAGGAAAAGTTATTGATGTGATGAAAAATATTATTTTATTGAAAAATGTGTAGTTGAAAATGAGTTTTGGAAGAATGTACCAAACATGGGCTTCATAGAAAAGAAAAAAAAATTAGATGCACAAGAGAGGGAGGAGTGAGAAATATAAAGTTATGATAACTCACCTCATGTAGAAGAGTCTTTTACATGTAAACGATCTTCTTCTTCTTCTTCTTTTCTTCTTCATATTGGTTATATATTGTTCTATACATTTTACATTGAAGAAGAAATTTTATAGATACTATCTATTTAATTTATGCGAAGAAGTTTTTAGTGCAATTCATATTAGCGTCGAAAATATTCTTTAATGAGTCACCGTTCAAATATAAATGCATTTCAATTCTATTGAACAATGTAACAATATTTTATTATCACGTTCGTAACCATAAATATCATTACTCAATTAATTAAATGTCCTTGGTCATCCCCACAATTCAACCTACCAATGCCAATTGCTTGGCCCTTGCAAAGTTTGACCCACTCCTAGTTGTGGAAGTTATTGATGGCCCCTATTTAAGTATTCATCAAATAAATGTTTCTTTCATTAGCTTTTTCCTTCATCATCAACAACATATTTCATTTTGTGGTATTGAATGACATTCCGACACATTTGGTGCATTGAATTAGATTAGACACATATTAATTTAATTTTATCCAACGTTGTATTTAGGTTCCACAGCTTACAATCAATCGTTTACATGTCAATTAAGGTGAATTAGAACATTTAAAGATTTATATGAATTTATTATAAAATTTGAGTATATTCAATATTAGACTTTATTATGACTACAAATTCTTTAGATTTTTTTATATAATTTTTTGTTGACTTCTAAAAATTCTTTAGAAGTTACCTATTATTCAATTTGTTAATGACTTTAGAGCAATTTTGTTTCAATTTTCCATTTCTTCATTTTTTATTTTTTATTTTATCTTTCATCTCTCCATAGTACAAACTTTAGAGCAATATCAAACACTGATATTTTTTTAATGAAAAAGAAGGTAATATTCGTTCTCCTTTTCATTTTATTCTCTTTCTTCTTTTTCATTGTTTCCCCCATTTCTCTAGGTAAAAAAGATCAGTTTGTTGAAAAAGAAAATGTATTGACATTTAATTAACAAAAATAGATTGATATATAATTAAATTCTTATATGTTGATTGGTTTTTAGAATAACTTTCTACAAGCACATGTCATGATAATGACTTATTTTTCAAAACTATTACTTTTATTATATTGTGAATTTATTATTATTATTTTTTGTTGTTGCCTGGTTCAACTGTAAAAAAGTTGCTTTAAAGAGTATTGACGCCTTTTTTAAAAAAAAAAAATTGCAGCAATGGTACCAAAGTTTTCATTTATTAACAGATTTTGCACAAACCTTTCATTTGTGTCAACTATGGTACCGAATATTTCAGAATACTGCAACTGAAGTCCAAATGAATGGTTTCCGTTAGTTTGACGGATAGTTCAATTTGACTATAATTTTAACTAATTTTAAAAGGTTAAAATAGTAACTTTACAATTTCTATAATAAAATAACTAAAATCAAAAATTAAAATTAAAAATCTATTTCCTTCTTCTTCCACCCCACCCCAACCCAACTCAACCCATATCTGCAAACCCCAAATCTGGGAAATCAAAAGAATTAAAAAGCAAGAAATTCTGGGATTTGGGAATCAAAAGGAAATCATAAAAGAATTAAAAGCAAGATTGAAATGAAGAAAATAGAAAAAAAAATGAGCAACGGGCGTGTGACTTTTTCCAATCGCTGAGTTGGGCTTTTCGAGAAAGCGAGCAGAAATCTGTGTTCTGACAGGAGCTGAAATTGCCATTATCATATAATCGTTAGCCGACAAACGCATCTTTGCTTTGGGGTACTCCAGTGTGGATTCCATAATTGCTTGCTTTGAGAATGGAATTACTTCTGATGATTCTGTGAAAAAATACAGCAAAATGCCAAATTTTGAGAGGGATTATTCCGTGGTTTCTGCAAAGTTGGAGGCAAAGAAGAGGCTCCAACGAGGAGGGATAAATGATGGAGGTGGGTTCTGGTGGGACATGGAAGTGGAGTACCTTGAACTGGTCGAACTTGAGATGTTCAAGGCGACATTGGAGGAGGAGTTGAAGAATTTGAATATAAAAACAGAGTCTTCTTCTTCGTTAATTCCGGCCACTTCCGCCTCGGGAATTATAGGTTTCAATCCAAGAATGGAAGAATATGCTAACGTAGATTCTCTTGCTTTTGATTCTTTTACCTTTCCTTTTGATTCCCAAATCCCAGAATTTCTTGCTTTTTGATTCTTTTGATTTCCCAAATTTGGGGTTTGTAGATTTGGGGTGGGTATGTGTGGGGTGGATGGAGAAGAAGATGATGAAAATAAGTTTTTAATAAAATATATGATTTTAGTTGTTTTAATATAAAAATGTAAAATTACTATTTTAACCCTTTAAAATAAGTTAAAATTATTGTCGAGGTTAATTATTTGGTCAACTAACGGCCAAACTAACGAAAACCATCCATTTAACCTTCAATTGCGACATTTTGAAAGATTTGGTACCACAGGTGGTACAAATAAAATGTTTGGCACTGCTACTGCAATTATCCTTTTTTTGTGTGGAGTTATTTTGATCCAACTTTAATTATTTCATTTACTTTTGAGGTCATGATCATGTAAATGATATTTTGATGACTATATAAAATAGTAATCATAAGAAAGAGATAATGTTAGTGAATGGAAAGCTATTATAATTGTTGATATGTAGAGTTAAGTTCGGATTCTTCTCTTTTCTTTTCTCCTTGTGTGTACTGGAATATTATAAGAAAAAAAAAAGCTTTTGTTTTTTAGTTATTTATTTTTCTTGACTTCTATTTTTAAATTCTTTCAAAAAAAAGTTATTGACATGTATAATGTAATTTTATTAATATTTGTTCCTAATTATTTATGTTATAAACGATAACTGGACTCTTGGTCATTAATAGTCTAGATAAATAGCACTGTTTTTAAATTGCAACATGTTTGAACCCCATTCTTTATGTAGAATATATTTTAGAATAATAAATTTATGGAGAATGTATGGTTAAAAAATAAGGAAATATTTTGAATTCCCGTGTAATATTATTTTATAGAAAAATAAGTATTTAAAAAAAACGTATTTTGAGAAAAAAAAAATGGGTATCAAATAATGACTAGACTGGAGTGAACATCCCTCTTAATCAACTAGATTAAAATAATACCATCTATAAAATGAGTTTAAATGACATTATTAATTCATCTTTTTCATAAATAATTGGAAAAAAATAGCTGAATAAAAGTACAAAGACCTATAACTAATATAGGTAAATAAAATAATTCAATTTTAAATAAAAAAAAACATTCAATAGTTAAAAATATTTTTAAGTTAAAAGTTCAAGGATAAATATATTCACACCAAAGTTTTTAAAAACTAAACCACATTTTAATTGCATAAAATGTTCATAACTTTTACACATTATTACACTTATGTCTCAAACATTTTTTAATTGTATTCTTATTATCTGTTAACATAAAATTGTTCCTAATTATGATCTCTCTCCAAAATTTTCTTTAAAATAGAGTAAAAAACTTATTTGTCCACTGTATTTTTGAATAAGCAAAACAGATAATGTTTCAAAATTACGATTAAATATTTGATCCTCATTTTAAAGTTGTTTAACAATGTTTTTGAACGGAAATCATGATTAAGGATAAGATTTTCGGATTAACGATATATATATAATGTAGTGTAAATATAACCCTCCAAAGTTCAATCATAAGTTTAAAAAATTCTATCTTACAAGTATAAAAGATGTATAATTAAAAAAATTTACATATACGTAACAAATTCAATTGTAGGTAAGATATTTATAAATAAAAATAGTTTCATTTTTATTCTGGATACTTGTACATTTTTCTAATACAATGTAGTGTCATCATATTAAAAATTAAAACAATACATTATGATCTTCCTTGATATAATCCTCCCAATCCTATACTTCATAATGATTGTTTGTAAAATGGATTTGAGTGATAACTTTAATAAATCAACCTTACCAAAATTGATCAGAGTAACGGCAAGGAATTGAATAATAAACATCACATAAATGAATATTAAAACGTTAATGAAAATGGATAAAGTAGCACCAAGGAAATGAATGCAAAGTCGAGGCAATAGATGAACTTTTTATCCTTAAGTTGATTTTGCCCCACAACGGTGCATATGGATGATGACGTTACTCTCAAAATACAACAACTACCTTCTTGTATTTGTAGTACTCCAAACACAAGAACAATAAACCAAAAATATGGCTTTTGTACTCCTTTCGAATGAAATGAAAATAGTTTTTTTTTAAATGTAGAATTCGGTTTATAAGATGTTCTATCAAAATTTCACTGACTTTTGAAGACGGGAAAGTTTAGACAACCCTTAGACATGAAAAGCGCTTCCCATAAAAAAAAAAAAGAATAATGTTATATGACACGAGTGGTGCTATAACACCAGTTTAGGTGACGAAACATGATAAGTTCAATGAGATGTGCAATTAAGTGAGTCATTTCATTATACCACTCATTGAATGTCACCTAAAGTAGCACTAAGGAAATGAATGCAAAGTCGAGGCAATAGATGAACTTTTTATCCTTAAGTCGATTTTGCCCCACAACGGTGCATATGGATGATGACGTTATTCTCAAAATACAACAACTACCTTCTTGTATTTGTAGTACTCCAAACACAAGAACAATAAACCAAAAATATGGCTTTTGTACTCCTTTCGAATGAAATGAAAATAGTTTTTTTTAAATGTAGAATTCGGTTAAGGAAATATGAATTTTTATGTTATGCTATGATTGCATCTGATTGGAATGTGTTAAAGGACGCCTAAAGAATCTTATTTATAGAAGAGGAAATGTCGTGAATGAAGAAATACGCTTCAAAATTTAGCAACCTTTGTCAAAGGTCGCAGCCTTTTCAGTCGCTCACTTATTACCCATGCGTCGCTAGAGCCAAAAGCACAGAGTTTGTCGCTCGCATGGAGCTAAGCTATCGCTCGAGCAACAGTTTTAAGTGCAGAAAATTTGATTTTTCCTCCAAATTTGGACCACTATTTTTCGTTAATCCGGAATTGGTTTAGAAATTCCAAATATACAACGATGATCTACTAGACGATTAGAATAAGTTAGTCTATTTATTTTTATAATTTGACTATCGGATAAAGTCCCAATATTTGACCGAAATTGACACGAAACTTTTCACACTTTATGGTTTCATACGTAAACCATTTTTCTTCTCTTTTTAAACCAATTTTCAACAGTCCTCCACATGAATGGAAATTCCACAATATTCAAATGATATACTAACTCTAACAAAATGAGTACATACGGCAAGCTACAGTATCAGGATAGATGGCTTGTGACTTTGAACATCCTTAGTCGAATACAATTGAATTTACTAGGTTAATTGGTAAATGCAATGTCTTAAACCATTCAGTTGTTCGTGTAAATCAAAACAATGGTAAGAACACCATAACTTATTTAGCCACTTCGATTGTCATGGTTGTGTTCATTTTGGTACTCAACAACTCTTAATTTCAAAAGTTTAAGCGAATTTAAGCCTCAAATTCTTATAGAAGCGGCACCAATTCAATCTTACATATGTGATATCCTATAGTATCATGTCATACATCTCTTTACTACTTCCAAGATATATGAATCATTAAAAGTGTATAACTTATCTTTATACACTTTATATTCTAGCACTTTAAGTATGTAAGAATGGGAATAAATGTTGTACCCTAAATCTTTCTTAACTTAGTTGTCACATTGAACCAATATATGATCTCCAATCTACAAGATTCGGTTACCGCTATGGTGATTCTAGTCGATAGGCTTAGGCCCATTTTCTTCGAAAAATGATATAATTGATCTCTTGGTAGCCCTTTTGTTAAATGATTTGCTATGTTTTCCATCAATTTAACATAGTTAACCGAAATTATACCATTCGAAATCACTATTTAATATTATTATGTCTCCAACGAAAATGTCGAAATTTACCATTATACATACTATTTTGTGCTATCACAATTACCAATTAATTATCACAATATATATTAGTCGGAAGTACTAATTTTTCCTAATATGGAATATCCTCGAAAAAATTAGAAAGTCATTCTGCTTCTTCTTCGATATTATCTAACGCAACTCCCGTATCTTTCATGTCAAAAAGTTTTACCAATATTTACGTAGTTAAGATAATAACATTCGAGTTATTATTCATCATTAGCATATCATCAACATATAGACATACGATCACGTATTCATTAGGTATGTTTTTAATGTAGACATATCGACACACTTATTAATTTTGAAATCATTTGACAACATAGTTCTTTCAAATTTTTCATGTCATTATTTCGGTACTTGTTTTAATATGTGCAACGATTTTGCAACCTTATACACTTTCATCTCGTTTCCTGGAGCAACAAATCCTTCAGATTGTTCCATATATATTTCTTCTTCTAATTCACTATTTAGAAATGCAATCTTAACATCCATTTGATGTATTTCAAAGCTATGCAACGCTACAATTACAATCAACACACATATAAACGTGATCTTTATAATATGTGAATATGAATAGAAGAAATCTAGTCCTTCTTTTTGTTTATACCATTTGGCAACTAATCTAGCCTTATACTTGTTAATTGATCTATCTGGCTTCAAATTTTTTTTTTTTTTTTTGAAAATCTATTTGCAGCCTAAAGCTTTTTTTCCCGGAGAAAGTTCAACCAATTCTCAAGATGGTTATGCATAATGGATTCAATTTCATTATTAACCCTTCTTTCCAAATAGGAGCTTCTGGAGTGGACATTGCTTCGTTAAATGTCCTTGGATCATTTTCTAGTACGTACGTTAAAAAATTTGGATCAAAGGTTTTATGAATCCTTTGCCTTTTAATGTGCTTTGGTTCTTCATTTACTTTTGATGGTTTCCATTTGCAATATCAGAAGTTCGTTTATGTGAGCTTACTTATTATCTTTACAGGGAAAGTCATCTTCAAAGAAAGCAACAATCTTTAATTCAATGATAGTACCTATATGCATATCTGATAAAGACACAATCTATTGTCTTTGGTCCAATCTTGACTTGTTTAAGTATTTGTACTTTTGCTATACATCCACATGCTTTAAAATATATGTAAGAAGGTTTCCGACATTTTAATACCTCATAAGGTGATTTAACCTTACTCTTGTGTTGTATTTTATTAAGGATATAATTTGCAGAAAGTATAGTTTTCCCTCGCAAGTTTTGAGGTGAAGCTCGAATTTATTAACATTACATTCATCATTTCCTTAAGTGTTTGATTTTTGCGTTTGGGAACACCGTTAGTTTGAGGTTAGTATGGTACTATTATTCGATGAATAATTCCAGATTTTGAACAAAATTCTTCAAACGGTTCAACATATTCTCCACCTCGATCATTACGAATTATCTTTATTTGTTTTTCAAGTTGATTTTCCACTTCAATTTTATAGTGATTAAACACTTTCAAAGCTCTATCTTTATTTTTCAACAAGTATACGTAATAGTATCTTGTACAATCATTTATCAACGTGATGAAATACTTTTTACCACATTTGATTTGGACAAACTTTAAATCACGTATATCAGCATGAATAAGTTCCAAAGATATTGTATTTCGTTCAACCGAATGAAACGACGCTTTAACTAACTTAGCCTCTACATAAATTTTGAATTTCCCATTTTTATTAAAATGCATACTTGGTAGTAAACTTAAATTCACTAACTTACATATAGAATTAAAGTTTGCATGTCGTAATCTATGCTGCCATAAATTAGACGACAAATAGAAGAAGATATTTTATTCCTTGAGTTATTCGGTACAATGGTAAGGACATTTATATTGAATAGTCCATCTTTTACAAAGCCTTTGCTACATACATATTGTTCTTGGTAAGTATAATCTTATTAGATACAAATACTAATTTAAGATCATTCTTGCTTAACAAAGAGTTCTACACTAAGTCCTTGCGCGAATATCCGACACAAGAAAAACGTTGTTAAGGCTAAGTTCCTTACCCGATGTCATCTTCAAAATTACTTTGCCCCATCCATCAACCTTTGAATTTAAGGAGTTTCTCATGAACAACTTCTCACTATCGGTTGGAGTGTAGGATGAGAACATTCATTTGTCGGCATAAATATGATGGGTAGCACTCATATTTACCTGCCATTTCATGGGATTTCTAATGTTGTTGCATTCTAAAATAATGGCCAACAAATTTATATCTGATATACCATTAGATAATGCATCAAATTCGGTGATATTCACGCCATTTCATGGGATTTCCAATGTTGTTGCATTCTAAAATAACGGCCAACAAATTTATATCTGATATACCATTAGATAATGCATCAAATTCGGTGATATTCACTTGAGCTTACATCTTAGGTTTGCAATAATCAATAGAGCGATGTCTGGCCTTTTTTACAATATAGCAATTGCCCTAAACCTTCTTTGCATTCTTCTTGGAGTATTTGATGGAATGCTTTCTCCTTTTATTCTTCTCATTTGATTCCACCACATTAGTCTTATCTTGTGGCATTTGACTCCCAATACGCTTGTCCGACTTTCAGTTATCTTTTTCAATTCTCAGTCGAACAATGAGTTCTTCAATATCCATCTCTTTGCGCATATGCTTGAGATAATTCTTGAAGACCTTCTACATGGGTGGAAGTTTTTCGATAATTATAGTATCTTAAAATGATTCACTTAGAAATATGTTCTCAGCGGAATCTCATGGAGAATAATATGCAATTCTTGTACTTAACTAATGACTGTCTTCGAATCTACAATTTTGTAGTCCAAGAATTTTTTCACAATGAACTTTTTAGTTCTGACTCCTTCGTTTTGTATTTCTCCAAAGATTACCATAGTGTCTTTGTAGACTTCATGGAACTACACACATTATACGATGCGTTCTCTAACCCATTCAGTATGTAATTCTTTCACAAGTAATCTGAATGTTTCCAAACACCAAATGCTATCAACGATGCCCTATTATTTTCTCTTTCTTGCACAAAGGGAACATATTAATTCAAGAATTTTGCCAAGTTTAGGATCGTGGATAGAACAACATTTTCTGTCTCCATCTCCTAAAATCAACCCCGCCAATTTTCTCTGATTTCTCTTCACATAGAACGGAATTTGTATGAGTGGTAGGATGGACAACCGCAACTAGGGGAATCACAATAGTAAGAACCAAGTTAGGTACAACTCATTCCGAAGTTCCCATATTCGAAAAAGTATTGGCGTTGTTAAGCGTAGTCATTTCTGTTTACATAAAAGAGAAGATAAATCAATAAAAATCAAGATCTAAAAAGTAGAATAAATTAAACCAAAACAAAATCATTTTAACCGAATAGAAATCAAATACAAAGCTATCACTCAAAAAAATTGACTTAAGAGTGTTGTTTATAAAATGAAATTAAGTGATAACTTTAATAAATCAAACTTAGCAACATTACCAAAATAGAATAGGATAACGGCAAGAAATTGAGTAATAAACACCACAGAAATGGATATCAATGAAAATGGACAAAGTAACCAATGAAATGAATGCAAAGTCGAAGCAAGAATTAAATTCTTTATCCTTAAGTAGATTTTGCCTAGCAATAGTGCCTATAGATGATTGCAATCAACTTAGAAGATACAATGATTACCTTATTGTGTTTGTAGCACTCCAAAACACAAGAATAACGACATAAAAGTATGGCTTTTGTGCTCCTTTTGAATTAAATGAAACAATTTTTTATGCAGAATTTTGGTTAAGAAAGTACGAATTTTTGTGTTATACTATAATTGCATATGATAAGGATGGGTTAAAGGCATCCAAAGAGTCTTATTTATAGATGATAAGATATTGTGAGTGAAGAGACACACCTCAAACTCAGCAATCTTTGCTAAGGGTTACTGCATTTGCTGTCGTTCGCGTGTCGCTCGTGTATTGCTCTAATGCCAAAAGTAGAGAGTTTGTCGCTCACTTGGGGCTGGTCTATCGCTCGAGCGACAGTCTTAGGTGAAAAAAAATCGATTTTCCTCCAACTTTGGACCACAATTTCTCATTCATTTGAAATTGATTTTGAGATTCAAAATATACCACGACGATTCAAAATAATTTGAATATCGGATCAAGTCTGAATATTTGACCAAAATTAACACGAAATTTACTTTTCACTCTTTATGATTTCATACTAAAACCATTTTTCTTCTCTTTTAAAACCAATTTCGAACAATAATTAAATACATTTTACCAAACGTGCCCCTAGTTATTATATACAAGTTTTAATACTAGCAATGCAGTTTGATTATAAGTTCGTGAATTTGTTATTGTAATAATGTTGATTGTAAGCAATTAAATTCCACATTCTATCTATGAAGAGAGAAAAAGGTGGAGGTTGGTGGTGACAATAGTAGCGAAAGGTTTGCTCCACCGCAAATTTGTGCCGGTATAGCTAATCTTTTTAAGTATTTACAAGCAGTAAGTTTTTATGAATGTGTAGTTAGAAAGTATATATATAAAAATTGCGGGTCCTATGAAATATGTTGATAAAAAATAGAGTTTGACTAACTTATAAACAAATTTAAGCTTAATCTGTCGAACATGCAAGAAATTTGAAGATGATAACTTTAAATTTCTATAATTTTATTAAAAACTTAATAAGTGTGTGTTTCATATAGTCGTTTATAAGCTGGTCAAAGTCTATATTTATTTATACAAATTGAAAGATTCACAACTTTTATCTACTTTAACACACTTATTATAAAACATTTTTTGGATTCACAATTTATAATCTTATAAAAGCTTTGCCAAATATGCTCAAAGAAATAACGTTTTTAGAAAATAGAAATTAGAAAAAAAAAAAGCCATAAAGTTTTTAGTCCTTGTTTGGTTTAGTCGATAAAAAATTAAGCGAAAGTTAATAATTAATTTTAATCACACATTTTATGGATTCATATGTTCTATTAACTTTCTGACCTCATATTTCATCAAAATTTTTTTAAAATCTATTAAAAAATTGATTTTTAGTACAACCAAACAAGGGCTCATGAAGAAACGGAAAGAATAAATAAAACAATATATATATATATCTATTGAAATGATCTACTAAGTAACAATAACATATCACATCAATTCATAAGTGGATAATAAATTTAATTTAAATATTGATACTCAAACCATAATTTTTTGACTAATGCATTGATGTGCCTGCCAATGGTTTAGAAAATCATTTCTCATATATCTATTATTTAATTTATATTTATTTGACAAAAATAGTTGTTATACTGATGACTGGCACATCAATTCATTGATGAATAACAAATTTAATTTAAATCTTAAGACTTATCATAAATTTATTTATCAATGAAATAATATATACTACATATATACTATGATTAAGATAGCCCCTAAATGTAGATCTATTAAATAGTGTGGTAGTTACTACTTTTATGTGTCATAATCACTGGCTTAGTGGTCATTATTGACTTAGTTAGTACTATGATATAACTGAGATGCCATACATATACATGTACGTACACCAAATTTAAATATGGAATCTTTTTACTAAGTTTTAAAACAATTAATAACTTCAAATAATTGAATAGGGAAGGAGTAGCTTAGGTAATTTTATTCACTAGTGTGTATATTCTTGTTTAATTTGAGCTTGTTTGAAAATTGATTATTAACATCCACCCAATTTTGCTAAAAAGGTATTAATTCTTATGGCTTCGAGTTACAATTAGTAACTTAAAAATATACCTACACATTTGATTATCACTAGTTGTGCGTTCTTACTAATGGCAATCGGAAATGTAGCTAACAACTCTTCCTTTCCATTGGTTCCTTGTTTGGTTGCAATTTTGAAAAAAAAAAAAAAATTATTTTGAATACTGAATTTTTAAAGAATGTTTGGTTAAAAAGGAAATATTTTTTTTTGTTTACTTGTAGAATATTTAAATTTGTTTGAATATATGATTAAAAATGAGTACGTAAATTTTTTTTTTTTTAAAAAATAATGGAAGACAAACAATTAATTGTGTTCAAATATATGCATATTTGTTAACTTCACTTTGTTGGACCTTATTGTTGTAAAAGATAATAGCTAGGATATGCTATATAGGTAAATACAACAAATTTAACTGTGTAACTGTTTACTCCAATGATTTCAAGTTGCATAATAGTAATAAATAAACAAAAAGATTGAAAGTGAGCCGACACATCTCTTTCTTTTTCTTCTTTATTTTAAGAATAATGTTAGTTTAGGTGTCTGTAAGTGATAACCGTTTTAAAATGTGACTTTTTTTTTTTTTTCTTTTGTACTTTTAAGGTGATTTATCAATTAATGACACTTAAATATCACCTAATTCTAAATAACATTACTTTTATACTTTTATTTTAAAGTCTGTGTGGGCCACGGTTTTATCTTGGCCTTCTCTAACTAATGCATTTGGGATATATATACACAGATCACATGCTCATCACTATTATTATGATGACGATGATGATGATTTGGTTAATAGCATTACATGATATTTGTTACTCATTCCGTCGCATAAAGGTAGACTGATTTCTATTTCACACGGATTAAGAAAACATATCTCGCGTTTGACAATCATTATTTTAAATTATTTTTTCTACATTCTAATTTTTAAACATCCATTCACAAAATAAAATATTCTGCAAGTAAATCTAAAATTTTTTCCTACTTTTTCACCACATATTCTCTTCAAAATCACTATTCAAAACTATATTTTTCTCAAAAAATGGTTATCAAACAAGGCCTAAGCTAATATATATTGGAATTATAAATTTTATTAAATTTTTCCTAACATGTTCCTATATTAAATAATGGTAGCTTAATTTATTGATAATAAGACACAGTAAATAGGGGTAAATTAGAAAATTAAGACATTAATTATTCATTTAACAAGAAAATGACCTATAATTTTGGGACAAACAAAAAGAAAATCAAGTCTATCTTTGTGGGATCAAAGTCATGTGTATCACCTCATCCGAATTGAATTATGTTAGGCATCATAAGGGCATTTATTTAACATTTTAACCTACCATATGTCCATCGATTAAATAAAATGTCATTTTTGTCCTTGTGATTGTAAATCTTACAAATATTGTCATTTTTACAATGTTTAGAATTTATATTTAAATCATTTCGTGTAACAAAATGTTAATAAATGTTTGTGGAATTAATTTACAAACGCAGATAAAGCTTATTACAAATTTTTTGTCCTTTTCACGTAACAGTAAATTTATTACACAAGAAATAGACAAAACCTTAAATTGGGATTATTACAGCTTTCAAAAATTCCGTTTGGCTTTGACCGGGTTTTCCTAGTCACCGTTATGAATAAAACCTTCAATTCACTACGTTCATTAATTATATTAAAATACCTAAAATTCTTCTGAGAAAATTCTTTTTTTCTAGTTAACGTTCAATTTGACTCGATTTAAAGTAGTTTTTCACACTATTAGATACTGATTTAGATAAATTAAGTCGACCAAAAATATAAATAAAAAGTCAATTCGACTAGTACTAGATTTTAATTTAAAAATATAATTATTAAGTTGATAAAATAGAGAGAGCGAGTGTGCGTGCCGGCTGGCGAGGAGAATTGTGAACGCATAAAATGGACAAATGCTACAATTTCGCATAACGTTACTCGTCCGAACCCTTGAAAGTTGGCAAGGGTTTCTTTTTATTAGACTTTTCACACCCAACAAACAAACATACCCCACACACTGCCTTAAGAAAATTGACAACCGGCTGCACCACCACCAGTTTTCTACCACTGACTCAGTCAATAGTCCTTGTTTGGCTGCATTGATGTTGGTTCAGTTTTCACTTATTTTTAAATCAAATGGCATCATTTACAAAGGAATTTAATTATAAGTTAATTGCAACGCTCCGTAAACAAAAAAGGCTTTTTGTTGCTATATTCTAAGGATAATTCTACCAAAAGGATTAGCTAAGCTGGGAAACGCGTTGGCCGTTGGATGTTAATGCAAAAGAATAAAGTCATCCATCCTTATTATGAAGAGAGAGAAAGTGACATATTTAGGAGAGAGAGTGAGTGAGAGAATCTGGTGGGCTTCGAGCTGTGATTTAGCTGTTTGTGTTTATCTTTCTCTTTCTCATTCGACTTCAAGTCTTCAACCCCACCTCTTCATTTTTCCTCTCTCCTCAAACACACCTTCATCACCACCCAAATCTCAAAATCCACATCCCAAAATCCACATTTTCAGATCTCTCTCTACCTTTCTCATTCTCAAATCAAGCCTTTAAGAATAGAAACCCCAAATAAAAAAAAAGGAAAAAAAAAAAAAGACAGAATTTGAGCTTCAGATGTCTGATGTGAGATGAAGGAAAAAAATTCTTGCATTGTATATTTTCAATTGATTCTTGCATTTTTGTTGTTTTTTTCATCTCTAGGAGTTGCTAATGCTCATGTAACCCACAACACAGTCAGCAGTCTCACTGATGCTGAAGCTCATTACATCAAGCTAAGGCAGCTGTTGTACTACAGAGATGAGTTCGGTGATAGAGGCGAGAAAGTGACGGTTGACCCTTCACTTGTCTTTGAGAATCCAAGGCTGAGAAATGCATACATTGCATTACAAGCTTTGAAACAAGCCATTCTCTCAGATCCCCAAAATCTGACTGCGAATTGGGTCGGATCTGGTGTATGTAACTATACCGGAGTATTCTGTGCTCCCGCACCAGACAACTCTTCTATTCGTACAGTTGCTAGCATTGATCTCAACCATGGTGACATTGCTGGGTATCTTCCAGAAGAACTTGGCTTACTCACAGATCTGGGCGTTTTCCATATCAACTCCAACAGGTTTTGCGGTACGGTGCCCAAGAAATTCAAGAACTTGAAGGTACTCTTTGAATTGGACTTGAGCAATAACAGGTTTGCTGGGAAATTTCCTTATGTTGTGCTAAGTTTGCCTAAGTTAATCTATTTAGATATACGTTATAATGAGTTTGAAGGAACTGTCCCTTCTGAACTATTTGACAAACCCTTGGACGCTATATTCATCAATCACAACAGATTTGCCTTTGAATTGCCTGATAATTTCGGCAATTCTCCGGTATCTGTGATTGTATTGGCTAACAACAAGTTTCATGGTTGTGTTCCTGCAAGTCTTGGTAACATGAGCAATTTGAATGAGATTATACTGATGAACAATGGGTTGAGGTCATGTTTGCCACCAGAAATTGGGCTTTTAAAGAATTTGACAGTGTTAGATGTGAGCTATAATCAGCTGATGGGGCCATTGCCGGAAAGTATCGGAGGAATGGTGAGTTTGGAGCAGTTAAATGTGGCTTATAATATGCTTTCGGGGAGAATTCCACAGAGCATATGTCAATTGCCAAGGCTTGAGAATTTTACATATTCTTATAACTTCTTTACTGGTGAGCCTCCGGTGTGTTTGGCGCTGCCTGAGTTTGATGATCAACGGAATTGCTTGCCGAATAGGCCGGCACAGAGGTCTGCTGCTCAATGTAAAACATTCTTGTCTAAGAGAATTCATTGTGGTGCTTTCAAGTGTCACCGGTTTATTCCTCCTACTTTTCCACTACCTTCGCCTCCGCCACCGGTTCTCTCTCCTCCTCCTCCTGTCAACTCTCCTCCCCCACCACCACCCGTTTATTCGCCACCTCCCCCTCCCTCTCCACCACCACCAGTTTATTCGCCACCTCCCCCTCCCTCTCCACCACCACCCGTTTATTCGCCTCCTCCCCCTCCTCCATCTCCTCCGCCACCATCACCTCCACCACCTGTTTACTCACCACCGCCACCTCCCTCTCCGCCACCACCCGTTTATTCGCCTCCTCCCCCTCCTCCATCACCTCCGCCACCATCACCTCCACCCCCTGTTTACTCACCTCCTCCACCTCCTCCTTCCTCTCCACCTCCTCCTTCCTCTCCACCTCCACTTCCGTCTCCACCACCACCACCACCACCACCTCCATCCCCTATTCCTTATTGTGTACGCTCGCCACCACCTCCACCTCCGACTCCACATTCCCCACCACCTCCACATTTTCACTCCCCGCCCCCAGCTCCTTACTATTATAAATCACCACCTCCTCCGTCGCCGCAGTCTCCACCACCACCACCACCTGTATACATCTATTCATCACCACCTCCACCTCCCCCAACTAATTCACCTCCTCCTCCAGTGCACTCCCCACCTCCACCTTGTATAGAGCCACCTCCACCTCCACCTCCA